>VWZD01008376.1:1352753-1365901 GCA_013396695.1 Sakesphorus luctuosus | reverse complement strand
CCCCCCCCCCCCCCCCCCATTATCTTAATTGCACATTAGCAGGTGAACAGCATTTCCTTTTGTACCCATCTCTTTAAATTCTTTAGTTCCTCTACAGAGTATCCAGTGCTGCAACCTAAGCTCATGGCCAGGCAGATAACTGACTTGAATTAGCCACATTGGCCTCTCTTTTAAGCAGCTCACTGAGGTATTTGTTGCAATTGCATGCTTTAATGATCCACATGCTATATAACTTTGAAAAACATAAAAGCAAGTACTGTGCTGTGACTTCTCCTTCTGATGTTATTCATTAACACATCACTGTTCTTGTTTTGTTTGCTGTGTATTTGCTATACACTTCTTATATTTAGGTTTTAAGCTCTTTGTGGGAGAAACTGGTTTTGATATTTATTCATACAGTGCCAGTCACAGTGGGGTAGGACCTCTAATGTTACCGCTCCAGGAATACACGTTAACATGTGAAAATAGAAAGCAGATTATGACAATCAGTCTATCCAAAACTTTGGTTTGTAAAATTTAATTTGGCATTTCTTTCGTAATCTGGAACCATACAAACTGGCCTCTTTCTTCACTGAGGTTGTTTGGCCTAGAGAAGACTTCAGGGAGAACTTTTATAGTCTTTCAGGACTTAAAGGGAGCTTATGAAAAAGATGGGACAGATTTTTTAGCAGAATCTTTTTCATAAGCATAAGGGAGCCAATTTAGATTAGATATGAGGAAGGAGGTTTTTTTTTTTTTACAATGAAGGTGGTGAAACACCAGAAGAGGTTACCCAGAGAGGTGGTAGATACCACCTAGAGAGGTGGTAGATGCCCCATATCTGGAAACATTCAAGGTCAGGTTGGACGGGGCTCCAAGCACACAGATCTAGTTGCAGATGTCCCTGCTCATGGCAGGGAGGTGATAGATGGTTTATAAAGGTCCTTTCAACCCAGACTATTCAGTGGTTCATTATGGTTCTGTGCACCTTGGTCAAGCCTGCACAGACTGTTTTTCCCCCTCGGCTGCTGTGGCAGCAGCAGGCTGACCAACCATGCAGCTGCATTTTCCTGCCATGGGCACAATGAAAATCAAGGGAAGGCATTGCCTATTAAATGTGAGAAGTTGGAAGGAGCCACCTGGGGACCAGCTCAGTGTCTGCTCACATCCTGCTGCTGTTAGTCTGGACTACAGTGTATTTGCATACAAAGCTAGTCATGACTTATGTAGACCCCTGCTTCGGAGAGTGGGCTTGTAACCAACTCTGTGGAGCCTCCTTACTTGCCTGAATTTGGGTTCAGAATTTGTTTTTCAGGCAGAAATAGGGAACCAAATGATCAACCTCTCCATGACTAGTGGGATGGGCACTCTGATGCCCCTCCAGATCTTCAGCCTCTGCTCTCTGATGGCTCTCTGTGAGGTTCCATTTCTAAAGGCTACAAGGCTCATGTGTTTCTGCAGACTTACACATACTAAAAAAATTAATCACAAAACATACTTACATTAACCCACTGGTTAAATGCAGCTGCTTCTGACAGAGTAGATAGCTCCTGATTAGAAAGGGGAAGAGAGAGTAATGAGTCGGTAAGCTGTAATTAGCTGTACCAAAGTACTCTTGGCTGTGGTGTAGCCCACTGTGTCTGGCCCAGCTGAGGTGACATGGAGAACGAGGTTTTCATTGTGTCTGAAAAGGGAGGACATTGGTATTTTTTAAATTCTGATACTTTCTTGTAATGGAAATGGTGAGTTACTAACTCTTGAGAATCATGCCAGGGATTGCCTAGGTGTGTTAAGTGTACCTGACCTTGGTAGATGTTGTATGCTGACCTCAGGCTAAGCATTAATTTTCAGGGATTCTAACCCTAAATCTTTTCTTAACTCCACACAAAATTAATGGAAATGTATGTTGTTTTGTTCAGTGCTTGTACAGCATCTTATGTATCACCTTGCAAATAGACAGCCTTTATTCTGCCACAGTACTTAGAACAGAGATAGACGATAATATGAGCAGGGGTGGCAGATAGTGCTGAGAGCCATGTCAGATTATTGCCAGTGGCTCATGCAGTGGGTGCTTTAATTTTTCCTACACTATTAAATGTATATTTATTTAATCAATTTACTTGCATTGGTTTTGTCCGCCTGTGGGTCAGCATGGTTTGTTTTAATATTATATACTGATAATTTCCACTGTGAAAGAACAGGGCAGAACTTCAGAAGAGCTGATTGCTTGCTGCTCCCATCTTAGCACTTTTACAGGCTGGATGCTGGAATTGTCATTTTTCAAAATCTTTTTTTTTTCTTTTTGAAAAAGTCAGAAATATGCTTGGATTCCTTAGGTCATTTTCCAAGATGTTTTTAAGCACAACAGATCATTTCAGTATCAGGCAAGGGTCTCCTGCTTGGAACACTGTTTGCAGATAGCATTGATGGGCATCGTATTATCCTAGTTGTTTAAAAAGGCTTTGCTATCTCTCTGGTTAAGATCCACTGTGACATCTGTGCAGTAGGTCCTGTGCTCAGAGAAAGTGACCATCTTACTTACATCTGCAGCATTTCCATAACATATTGTACCATCTCCTTCGTAGCCCTTAGGGCACACACACTTCCAGCCGTGAGAAGACTCAAACTGACAAGTTGCCTTTGAACCAGAAAGTGAGAGAATTTGTCAAATACTGAAGAGACCATTCAAGAGCAAGGATGGCCTGTAAAGCCTCTTACTGAAACCCATTTATACACAAACAAACTTACAAAGGATTTTTGTATCATCTTCCATGGATGTCCTTGCTGTCCCATAGGACAAACTCCATCAGCTTAGGGCACTCACTCCCTTTCCTACCCACCATGCACTAAGTCTATAGGAATCTAGATTCTTGCTCCACATTTTCTTACTTCCTTCCTGCATAAACTGCACCCTATTCCTTCATCTGACTATGGCAGATCCATCCTCTGCACCTCAATGCTCCTAATTTTAACTCTGTCCCTGTGTCCCACCTGGGGCTGATGTGGTTCTTACAGGCACTACAGGGCACAGCAGGGCACATACAGCTACCAATAAAGCTGAGAGATGCCTGGGGAGAGATGCATGACTTATGTAAACATCCCAACAGGCTGGTGCATTCAAGTTGTAATTGCTGGTAGGGAAGCAGCATTTATCTATTCCAGGCTTGAGATAGTCCTGTGCAGGCAGATATGGAAGCAGCCCTTTAGTCTGTACTTAATTCACATACCATACTGGTGTGGTTTGCACAGCATTTTTGGTGCTTGTAGCACTGCTTGGAAAGTGCTTTCTCAAACAGAAATTGCAGGCTTGAAATGGCAAGTAAATTCTATGGTGTGCGCAGGAGGTGAGATGTGATATGTATCTGAACACTTTGTTCAGGGAATGATTAATTACTCACCAGATGATGGCATTTTCCATTTTGTTCCAGGCATGAGTTTATGGGTGTGCATTCAATTCCATTCCCCTGAAATCCATCCTTACACTTGCAGTCATTCTGTCATTTCAGTAAGACACAGCAATTCATTAAAATGATTAAAATTATGTGTATTCTAAACGTGGTGAATTAGTGTTTCTGTGTAGCTTAGCACTGACTTCAGTGGAATGACACTGATTAATATCTCCAGAAGACCTTTATAGCTGACATCTACTAATGTACTTAGTAAAAAATTTGCTGCCAGAGCACCACCATGTAGGAATGAGGGAGCACTGGGATAGAAAACTAAAGGAGACTGCTTTGGGTAGAGAGCACGGTGTGGAAATAACATTGTGACTGAGAGGAAGAGGAGGATTCAGGGAAGAAAATAGGTTAGGAAGTGCAAATACTGGCAGAACAAAAGGGTTGAGGACTAGCCTCTAAGATGGCAATTAATGTGAGGACCTACCTGACCTGGCCCAACGTATATGCAAGTGGCATTTTCATGGCACCCTGCTGCGATGGGCAGCAGGCAGTTGTTGATGGCTGAGCAGTCCCTTCCATCGCCTGTCCATCCTGCCTGGCAAACACATGTGTGCTCTCCTGGGCCTGTCTGAATGCACTCGGCCTAGGAGGAAGTGCAGAGGTGTCAGTTCAGGACAGTAAGGTGGCATCTGGCTTTAGGTGTAAGACTTGTTTAAGCTGTAGTGATGCTGCTGTGTGGGGAAAGAGCCTGGAACTCCCATGAAAATTGTGACTCTTCTGCCAAAGTTACTGGCCCACCCTTCCCCTCTGCCTACTTTTTTAGTGTGTCACGCTTTGTGGGGAAAGCACTTACTTACATTGATGTTACAGCTACCAAGGTTTAAAGCAGCACAAGGATCAACTTTGCTGCAGCTCAAGCCATTTCCTTCATAGCCAGGTTTGCAAACACAGCTACAGAGACAAGAGGAGGAGGGAGGCGTTAAACATGATAGGACAGCTCTAAAGTAAAGTGATTGTTTTCCACTGTAATATGCTATTTATACGCAGCTTAAAATTGGTAACCTTGGATTCATGATGCAAGTAGCTCAAGCGTGTACATTGCATTTTTTTTTCAAAAATGTTGACTGGGTTAATTAAGTCAAATCAGGGATCCATTCTTTGTGTATGAGATGGGGAGTGAAATTAACTCTGAGCTGATGTGATCATTATGAAGTTGAGCTAATAGCTCTAAATTATTTATAAGTTGGCTGCGCTCTTTCAGTGACACAGGAAATAGCTCTCTCCCTGAAATGCATGCAAGACAATGAGCCCCATATTTCCCTGGGTGTCCCCCCCCCCGGATTAACCAATGTTGGAGGGCATTACTTGAGCCCTCAAATTCAGCAGCATCTGCCATTCTGCTTTCTGTGGTGAATGATTTTGAATACAATGCGTCAAGAGGCAACTTGCTACACGTGACTCTGAGCTTGAGGCAAGCCCAAGGCAGCTGTAGCAGTCTTGTAACAGTTTTGTGACCAGTCCTGTCAGAACTGGGAAACATGTGCAGAGTTCTGCAGTGCTGTGGCATGCAAAACTTACCTGAGCTGACTGGAGTGAGATATCTATTGCCAAACTGCTTGAGAATTTCATTGTTTTTTAGCAAGGCTCAAGCTTCTAAATCACTTAAGGGAGGGCTAGAAATGAGAGGTTCCCAAAAGCCTACGTACAAGAAGGCAGGCAGCCTTCTTAACAAGGATCAGATCTGTATGCATCTATCTTTCAGCATTAAATATAAGGCACAGGACAGGGCAGTGAAAACTCTTAATTACTATCTACCAACTCAAGGTCAACGTGGTGCATGATTTTGCTTATTTGCTGCATAGCAGCATTGCAGTGGCTGATGTTTGTGTACCGCTGCCAGGGACTGCTTTGATGAAGCAAACAGGAAATTGCTGCGGCATAGTTAATATTACTTTGATGCAAGTTACTAACTTACCTCACTGTGCCATCACTAATCTGACAGTCTGCATGTGCATGGCAGAGATGTAGGAAGGGCTCACAGGGAACAACCTGCTTATCACAGAGTTTCCCTGTGTATCCAATTCTGCATGATCCAGGAAGACAGATTCCATCACTGTCTATTCGGTTATTACACTTCCCATAAATGCAGAGGCACTCTGTCAGAGATAAATTACAATGTGTAATTCCATAGTGGTAAAAGGTATTTATCCTTACATAGAATTTCTTATGAATCAGGTCCTCCTATTTTTTCAAGAATCCAAATTTTGTATATTTTAAGTCTCACTTTTTCTGGGGAACTTATGGTCTATCAATTGTATCCATATCTTTCTGGGTATGCTTTATGAGCAATTAAACCCATTTTATCTTTACAGTGCACTTTGAAATTCATTGATAGATAAGTACTTCGGAGAAGTAGGAGGAAAATGCTATGTTCTAGGCTATTAAGTTTAGAGTTATTAATTGCACAGTTTTGCTGTACTTTCAGTGATATGGGAAGCCTTTAAATACTGAGCCCACAATCCTACAGATTGCATGGTGCTGGTACACAAAGCAGCAGCACAGACCTACCAGCACTTTGCTGAGACTGGGCTGATTAATGCAGGTGGGACCATAGCAATGTGCCCACAGGACACAGCAGATAAGCTTTGTGTATTCCAAAGTGCCAGTGGTGACTCGTTAAGCCTTTTCTTATTGAATTTGTCTCTCAGCGTTTGTCTAGTTACCTCTGACCCTTCAAGTGAGCTGTGCTTCATGAATGACAGGATGTCTCATAGGCAGAAAGGCTAAAGATGATTTTGTAGATGAGGAATATATATATGTGATGTTGTATATGCTGTAGACTCTCAAATGTATTACGGTTTAACTTAGGATTACATCTGTAAGTATATGGAAGATGAGTGTAGAATTGAAAGCTATTCCGTAGATCAGAAATTATTCGGTAAGGATGGTTATTAAGTGGCCCTAAACACAATCTGTTTATGGGTCTAATTGTTCTTAGATTCCATATGTTTGGAGTTTTTTTCCAGGCAGAATCTGTTCTGTTGTGGGCAATATCAGATGGGAACAGAATAGCAAAGATTTTCTTTCAATTACTTATGTGAAGGAGACAGAAATAAAGAGAACAGTAAATTGGCATGAAGCAAGCTATGCCCCCTTCAAAAGGCCCAGTTAAGTAAATGAGAAGATTTACACTGACTCTGCACTTGCCATGTGTCCCTTTAAAATAAGAAATGAAAGTACCCCAGAGACATCTTGCTCATTTGCCACAGAGAGTGTTCAGTGGTCAATTAACTCTTGCTTACATAACATTCCTGGGCTCTGAAAATAATAGCCCAAGCTCTTACACTGAGGATGTGCTGCTGTCCTTACCTTTGTCACACTGAGGTCCATATTTGCCAGGGTCTGAGCAGAACTGACAGTGTGAGCCTTGAAATGCCTCTGTGCAGACACAAGTCCCATTTCCATCCATGCCATCCATGCACTGTCATATGGAAGAGAGGTGATTGCTATGGATAAATTTAAACAAATCCTTACTCTTCCCCCAGAGAAGAGACTATGCACCTGTACATATTATGACTATGACAAACCCTCTGCAAGAACCTCAGGTTTGATGATGAGGGTGTTTCAAAGCAAAATCTTTCCTTATCCTTTTCCTTTGATGCTATACATTCTGCCTTCCTTTACAATTTCAAGGTGAGACTAATGAGCTGGGTCATTACTCTGTGCTGTGCAACTTAAAAGCATGAGAATGGACTGCCCAGCCTTGCCTATATGCTGTGTGTTGGAACGACAGGAATCTGCAATTTGGACATCTGAGAGGGGACCAATTCATTTTCCCTTCTATATATAACTGAACCTGAAATTCCTGACCGTTATTGGACATAAATGGAGGGGACAGGTCTCGTGGAGCCCAACATTCCTGTTGTACAGAAGTGCTCCAGGGACTTTTGGGACACAGCCTGCCCTTCCCCCCTTGGAGTGCAGAGTGCTGATTTTCTTACCTGCCCATTTCCTGAGCAGGGTTTGGAGAAACCTCCTGGACAGGGACTGCAGTCAGGGCCAAAGAAGCCTTTGCAACACTTGGGTTCCTGTGAAATAAAGAAAATATCCTCTCTTCCAGTGCCTCAGTTCAGAGCCAGCACAAAAACCTACTCTCCATAATGTTTTGGTCCTCTGGCAAAGGCCTGTAGGGGTAAGTGGCTCTGAAAAGGATTGTGTTGGATGAGAACCACCCATTCAATGGCCTTGTTAAAACCAGGAAGGGTGTTGGCAGCCCAGGAAGGAGATGCACAGACCTCCAGATTCTTCCTTTGTTCTTACTATACTCAATGCTGGAAATCCTGTCCCTGCTTCTGAACCTGTCTGTGCGTGTTTGCTCATGTTGCGTGCACTCTCATATTTGCCAGTGGGAGCGCAGTGGAACTGGGAGGTAGACAGTCTCCTTTGCTTCTGAGATCAGGAACCTGGTGATGTTTCACACCAGGTAGATGCTTTGACAGCCAGATATGCTGCTTTGATCTTCCTCCTTCCCCTCTGCACCAGTGTGGGACTAAGCCACCATACAACCCTAAATGGCTTTTGCAGCTGCATCTTTTATTGTATTCATGAATTCTTTGCTTGATCTGGTTATTTATCAAAAGCACCAAAAGGGTATTAGGAAAAACCCTCATTTATATGAGTTAGTCAAAGGAAATAGGAATATGCAAAAGGCTTTCAAAGCTTACAGTTTGTAGACTTATCTGCTTGTTACTAAGTGGTGCTCATGAAGTGAAGAAGCCTATTTAGGAGTCCCAGGAGCAAGGAGGGTGTAAGTACTTCTTAGAGGCTAATGAATTCTGTGAGAACTAGACTTGTTAAGCAGTGGTTGGAGCACAGTTCTCGTGAGTGTTGCCTATTCATTGTTAGCCGATACCATGGGAAGTCCTGGGACAGGAATGGCTGCGACCAGGAGGGACCAAGCTGTCCTGTTCTTCGGGGTGAAGCTGCATGGGGCAGCAAACATAACTTGGTTTGGAGCCCTACATGAAAGCTGCTGCAGAGTACAAGTGCATTGTTGACAATAATGTATGACAGATGAAAAACTTCTCTTGAATGTGCTTGCTGTTTAGCTCTAAGATTTACAGTAGGTTCTCTCAGCCTGCTCTAGAAGTGTGTGGAAGCTACCTGCACATCTCCAAAGCTCTTTCAATTCCAAAAGGAGAGTTCAGAATGTACTAAGCAATATTTTGGAAATATACGTTTATATATATTTATTTCACATACATTTCACCTTAAGGAACCATAGCTCTGTACCTTTATTGTTACATTGCAGGCTCTAGCACAGCCGACTTTTTGAAAGGTTGGGTGTTCAATAATACATCTCCTTTTTGAGAAAGGCTGGAACATGCATAAAATGGAAGAATTAGTATTTCTTAGGAATGTAATGTTCTGTGGTTCAGTTTTAATATCACAACACAATTTAACCGGAGAACAGGAAGCACCTCGCTAGTATTGTACTTTAAAATTTTATTGTATTATGTATTTTTTTTCCTAATATGAAATTCCTTTTCATTGTTACTGGACACTGTCTTATAGGACTACTACCAGTGAATTTTTATAAGACGGGGAATAAAATTCCTGTGGTAGCTAGACTTGAATTCTGTATGTGGAGAAACATGCAGCCAGATTTGCATCTTAGGCGCAAAGCAGATGGAAGATTTTCAGTCCTTCCTGAACCTGTGTCTGCAGACTGTTACTTCAGGGAGAATGCTTAATCAAAGGGAAATTTTTAACAGATGTGCGATCTATTTTAAACATATCCAGTTTACTAACTCTCAAAGTGTCATCATAGTGATTTTCATTCCTCACCTCTTTTTTCTGCTGAAATAGAACTTACTTCACCTGAGAAATATGTCAGAGCTTCTATGAAGTATATGGGGGTCTTGCAACCACAGATCAAATAATACTGAAATTACCTGATGATTCAGTCATTGCCAAAAAGAGATTAAAATACTATCTGTACTTGTACTTTTATGCAGTCTCCTGTATTCATATCTGATTCTTTTGCCACTATATTGAGGGAGCAATAATCAAGTGATCACATACAGGAATGCCTTCCCTCTATGCGTTTTGTACAACTGGTGAATCCACCAGGAAATGTCACTTACGATGGGTTTTGAATCCTGTGGACAAGGAGCCAATGAATGTGATAAACAACCTGCACAGGGAGCCTGGAAGGAAACAATAAGGATAGAAATTTGAAAAGGCATTATACCAACTGCTGAATACATACTTATGGATGATACATCCTGCAAATTTAAATACATCTGTTCTATGACTTTTAAGTGTTACAGCATGAATCTGGATCTGAAGAGCACACTGGGGTTATATCTGCTCTCTCTTTGTTCTTGCGGAGTGGTTGTTCACTTCCACCTTCCCATTTTAATCTTCATTTGACCTTCCCCTACTCCCTTCTTTTAAAGGACATGAAGCTTTCTCAGCAGAAGAATAGAGGGGCACAAATGCACTGGTGTCCTTTACTCAACTGGGTATAACAAATTAACTGATTTTCTCAGAGAGTCTAATGCAGTTTCCACACTAAAGTTCTATGAGAATTTTTTATTTCTTCCTGGAAGGCCACAAATCAGTTGTCTTTTACGTAGACAATGTGAACATAAATTTTTATTGTGTATAGCTGGCAAAGAGAAAAATATTCTTTGCTCCCACATCATAGATCCTGTACTCTGCTAAGGTCCAGTGATATACAGCTATTTTTATGTCTTCACCTTTTGGTTGCCTTTCCCTACCAGCTAATTTATCACTATGTGGTGGTGGTGGAGACTGGCAATTACAGCACTGAAGAGATATAAACACCAGTGGCAGTTTTAAAGGTGAATCCTCTACAAGCTCAACATGCCATAACTTCAGAGAGGTCAAGCCTTTCAGAGCACGGATATGAAGTTTGTCAGAGCTGTGGTGCTTGACTACCAGTGTCTTGTTTTTCAATCAAGTTAGTGTAAGTTCTAGAGCCAGCATCTAGTGTGTTTTGTAGTCATTGGAGAAGAGATCATGAATCTGAATTAGGGCATTTTACCCACAGATTTATTGCTAGAGCTGTGGAGAAAGAGTCAGGTTTGGATTTAGTAGTCTCTCATGTTGTACAGCACCTAAAGAAAACAAGGACCAGACTTACAAAAGCATTTGTGAATCAAATTGTTCCAGTACCAATGCCACTACTACGTTTGAAAGGTTTGGGGGTCAGATTTACTTTGGTAAATACATTTGGACATTACAAAAGCTCTTTTATAAGTTGTGTAGTGGCATCTGAAACTGACTTAGGCTCTCACCTTTCTTTGTGCTTCTTAAAATCCCTGCAAGTGTGTCTATGCTCCTTTAGAACTTAAAACTCTGGTTGATTGTTGTGGGCAATGTTTCCCTCCATTGGTGTTACTTTCCCTGCTGCTCCGTGCCACTTGGTGTCATTTACTTACTCCGTTTCTCCACCTGGAATGGGCTCAGCCACTGATGTGTACCTGCTCCCTCCTTTTCTGGAGGATGGGAGTCCTGTCTCTCCCTTCTGCCACATCACAGTGCACGACAGAGAAAAGTGTCTGCACTTCCATGCAAGGTCAGATCTGCCTGTTTTCAGCAGTAAATTAAGATAGTGTCCTTGCACTAAAGTAATTGAAGCACAGACATATATTCTCTGTCAAATCTGCCACTGGGGCTTTTACCTCTGGCGGAGGTGTAGCAGAGAGTCAGCTACTACTTCAGTGCTTAGAGCACCTCTTGTCAGAGGTCATCAAAATCTGCCACAGTTCACACATGAGGCAGGTATTGAGGACCTGTTGTCCCTCCTGTGCTCTGTGACATTAAGAATAAGCACAACTGTCCTTCAATTAGGCTCAGGTACAGCTTTCAGCGTTTGGATATGGTTACGTGGTTATGGATGCCTTAGCCTAATAATTTCATCTTTAGGGATGTAAAGTACTTGTAAGTGTGTAGCCCTACCAGTTTCTACAAGATTTGTGTCTTTTAACTCTTTAAATACAAGTGGTATTCACAGGGTGGTGTTATTCCTGTTTTCTGAAAGTGATGAAATGCTTTGGTTCAAAGAAGAATTTCAAAAGCCATCACTCCCTTCTGGTGTTCTCTTGGCTAGCAGTGCTCTGCTCAAAACCTTGAATAAGTATTTTAAACTATGCATGAAGCTTTCAAAGCTGGCAGAAGTGCCCAACATGAGTTTGAGGAATAATATTTGTGACCAACACTGTTATTTTTGTCTTTAAATAATTTTTTTCTCAGTGTTGCTTTTGGGTTGATTGATCTAGAATTTAATTTTGAGGTAGGATTTTGGTAAGGAATTCAGATTACTGTGGTGTTCTGGCTGTTGATTGCTTTTTGCATCAGAGATGGCTGCTTGGAGCTCTGCCTTGTTTATGATTATATTGCACGTACAGCACTTTGTAGTTCCTGCCAGAATAATAGATCATTACTGACAGTGTTTTAAAACTTCATTACATTTTGATGCTGTCCAGCTCTGCTGGGAACCCTTTTCAAGGCTGTGGTTCTGGATTGGTGTAAATTAAGCCAGTAAATGTTTTCGTTTCATATCGGAACTGTTACTGGCCCAGATATGCACTTGAACATAGTCCATTGACAGCTCAGTGGAGCCACACTTACTGCAAGAGAAAAGCTCAGTCTGATACTCTGTTCTATTACCAGAAATACTTTCTGAATGTTACCAAATAAAGGCCTGTACTTTGTTACCTAACTGAGCTAGGTATGTCAAAATCCACTCTTTTAAACACAAAACACTTTTGTTTCTGAAAGAAAGCAGCGCTAGGGGAAATTTTGGCTTCTGAAAACAACATATTTATAATACATAAATATAAAATTAATTATTATGTTAATATTTTAACTTGTTGTCTCCATTCCCCCTCCATATTTAGTAGAAGAGAAAATGTTGATCTGGAGTAGTTCCCCTGACAACTTGACACTGCTTCCTGTGTACTTGTATGCACAGAGGGATTCAGGGACTGGAGGACAGAGTTGGCCTGGAAAGAACATATTTCAAAGGGCTACTGCAACAACTATATTTTTTAAGTGATGTAGGCTGTGTTCATATGAGTTCCCTGTTTGCAAATTATTTGTTTCTATGTAGTGCTGCTAGACTGGTGGCTACATGTCATTGTATAATAATTTCAAAAAATACTCCTTTTTAATGGATGATATCAGAAAAAGCTAGTCAAGAGGAAGTTAAAGTGCCTTGTACGGAACATTTAAGAGCGATCTATTCATTGTGATTCTCTTACCTTTGTGACCTGACTTCTTGTCTCGTCACACCGATGTGGTAGAATTGGAACAATTGTGGGTGGGATAAGAACACCCTCAAGAGTATAAATGCGACCATTTTTTGCAACAATATCTGTTTCTTCCATTTTTGCTCCGCTCACCAGGACTTGCCCCTATGAAACAATAAATTACCATTTATAATAAAATGTTTGTGGCTTCTCAATTTCTGACAAATTGATTTTTTTAAAATTACTTTCTAGTCATATTTCTTTTTAATTGACTAATTTTTATTATGCTTGTTTATGCAAGGATCACACGTACATTGTGAATTTTCTTGAATATTGACCTACAACAGAGGTACCCTAAGGTTTTCCTATGAATCTGCACCGTTGGCCTGTAGAACAGGTGACTGATAGGCTGGCCAAAATGAGAAGAGTACTGATACTTTTGGCACTGATTTCAGTGGGCATAAGTGTGCTTTATTACTCTCTGACAAGG
>VWZD01008376.1:1108493-1352725 GCA_013396695.1 Sakesphorus luctuosus | reverse complement strand
GGGTGGGGGGGGGTGGGAGGGAGAACATGACTGAGAGAGAATCTGGGGTCTATGCAAATTCACAGGAGAGAGAAAAAACCAAGAATGCATTCTTTCTGCATTTATTCCTGCAACTGCTCTGCCTTCATAAGAATTTTCATAGGTGCATCTCTGCTCCAGAGCAGAAGGAAGCTAAAATAACAGATCAGTTTGCTTTTGCATAAGTACCGACAAATTAACACCTTTAAAAATGTGTTCAGTAGCTACACCAGGATCAGAGACTATAATAGTAAAGAGAATTAAAGGACATCTTTGTGTGCACTGGAAGTGTTTAAAAGAACTAAAAGATGTAACAGAATGATTTAAGATATTTTAAACAGATTTTTATTTTTTTCCCCTTAATTAGGCAGAGCATAAATGAGAATCATTCCTGGACTGGGGCTAATCATAAAGAAAAAAAAAACCCTGCAGGCTGTCCTTATGCATCAATCACTTCCTCTGCATCTTTTATAATACTGTATGTATGTATGTATGGCCAGACTTCGCGAACACAGATTTGGGCAGGGCTCTCCCCACGTGGGTGTGCCCTTCCAGCCTGTGCAGTGGATGTTTTAGGTGAGGCACAGCGTGCGCAGAACTGGCCCCACAGTTTAGGTCCTGAGGTCCATCTGCCACGGCCGAGCGAGCTTGGACAGTGACAGTGAAGTCCTCGGGACTGTCACAGCACCCGGTACTAACCGGGTCTGACCATGCTGAGCATCCAAGATCTGATGGGATGGGACGGCAGGGAGGCATTAAACTGCCAGGGGACGGTCCCCACTGAGACTCGAGCTCAGAACCTTGGGATTCAGAGTCCAGAGTGGTCTCCTTTACATCATGGGACTACTACTACTACTACTACTAATAATAATTGGGAATGGCAAGTTGAAAATTCCTGCCTCAATGTAGCAAGAAATTACTCTGCTAATGTCCCCCCTTCCCCCTTTTTTATTTCCCCTTCATGCAAACAGTTGCCTCAATCAGACTGAGCTGTTCAAAGGGGAAAGCTGAGACTTACAGTGCTGGTCCTGTTAAAGTAAATGAGCTGTTTTGCCATTGTTCTGATGTGCTCTATGGAGACAAGGCTGGCAACCTCGAGCTGAAATGAATATAAATTGATTAAAAGAAATGTAATAACATTACGTTTTCCAAATCCAGGCAGTTTTCTCAAGAAAGACCTCTGAGGTGAGAAAATGACCCTATTATCAATGCATGCAGCCTTGAATGGACTAATCTGCTTGTGTAACAAAGTTTGTGTCATTAAATTATGATTGAGCTTGCTGGTGGCTGCATGTGAAGAGCTTGATGCTCAAAGAAATATTCATTTTTCTTCTAATTATAACAACCAATCTAAGTAAAGTTAACACTTCTCCCTAAAAATAGCCCTGTTTTTGTCCACACATCACTGTAGAAATGGTGCTGCTGATATCCCATTAAGGTACACATGGACGTCATGGCTCTCATCCCACTCTGCTGGGAGTGACCTCAGACGCTGTGAGTGGGACCTTTCAGTAAAGATATGATCACTTCTTTCCTTCCTTCTCCACAACAGTGACTGGGATGGGAATGAAGTTCCCCACAAGGAAAAACAGAGGCCTTGCTAGAAGATGACAAACCCAGCTCTTTCTGAAAAACAGAAGTCTGATTTTATCAGAGAAGATTCAGAGAGAGCTACTTGTGCCTGCAGTCCTGACAATAACCCCTGACAGTGGTTCTTGCTCTTATGCTTTGAGTTGGTAAAGCAGCTGCACTCACCTCGGTGTTGGAGACAATGTGGTATCGGACCAGCTCCAGCAGCTTCCATGAGCCCTGCCAATGCAGGAAAGAGGCTGTTTTAGCTCAGATTGGGTCATACAAACCCAGCCTGGCCTGTTGAGAGGACATGGGGTTGAGAATAGCAATGCTGGCTGGTGCACTGGAAACCCCTGGGCTAGTGGTGGTGCTCAGCTTGTAGCATCCATCTTGACGTTCCATGCCCTCGCTCCTACCTTTTATTTTGACATGGGCCTTCCATGACTTGTATGTTTGTTGGGAGAGGCAGGAGGTGGCCTGGGAACCTGACACTAATATCCCCTTTAGCAGTGATTCCCATCCAACGGGGCCCTTGTGGCATCTGATCCCCTGGACTGTTCCCACCAAGGGTGACACCTTTCAGGAGAGCATCTGGGGCTTTGCCATGTGGTTGTCTGGGTTGTGATGTCTGTGAAAGAGCAGAGTAAGGGTCTGGTGTGGAGGATTGTTGTCTCTATATGTGATGGGAGACCCCAAGTCCTCTTCCTCTCGAAGTGTTGTCTTGATCTTTAATTGTTAAAGACGGCTTTAAACCGTAATCATAGGAGCTTAGTTTAGATGAACACCGGACAACACATATACATCTCCTATCTGAGAAAGATTTGCCTTATAGAAAGACTATACCTCTGCAGAAAGCAGGTAATCCAGAGCCTCAGCATTCATATTACTCAAAGCCTCATTACTTGGAACAAAGACTGTGTAAGGCCTGTTGTCCTGCTGTAAATCCATTCCCAGGCCAGTTTTCTGTTTTAGTTTAAAAAAGAAAATGAAATTACATATTAATATTGAATAACACCTGAAAAAGGTTTATGTAATTGCTTTTCTGTATCCTTACCTCTATCAAAGACGTAAATTGGCTGTACCTTCCATTATCTTGAAGTACTGACATTATGGTTTCCTGAAATAAGATTTGTTTTAGTTTGGCAACATGGAATGAATGCCAGTTCTTATAAGACACCTTTTGAGTTACTCTGCAAGCCTCAGTTATGACAGATTGAATAAATTTTGGTGTTCTTTGGTTTTTTTTTTGTTTGGGTGATTAGTGGTTCCTGAAAATGGCTGAGATAGTAGCACTCTTGTTCCTAGTGCTTTGCTGGCATATAGTTAGAGTTTGTCATTGTCCTGTGTAGTCACAGAAAAAGCAGTATAAAAATGAGGAAAGGGTTATTGTCTGTTAATTCCCAGTGAGAAAGGGCAGAGGAATAAAATATTTGGAAAAACACCATGTAAGAAGTGAACTTTTAAGGAATTACGATAAGCAGGACATCAAAACCCCCAAAGCACCCAAAATCACTGGGTTTTATAATATTAGCCTTTTGGGAGGAGGAGTTACAACTTTGAATATGTCTTGCCTGATTTCTCTCCTTTTTGTATGCTGTTCTGGAATTCAGTGAAATTCACTGATCATAACTGCCAATTTTCCCAAGAACCATTCAAATGCAGTGAGTCCAAATCCTCCATGAAGCTGCTTGGCAGAAGAGTGTATGTCTATTTGGCATGGAAACTGCCATTACCTTTCACTTCGAATGTTGCTTTGCTGAGATGATGGGCAATGACTCAGTAGAGTTTGTTTAGTTGCTGCCAGTCATCCTCCTTTGCATTCAATCAATGTGAAACTATTTTAAGAGGAAATTTGACATTGCATGTATGTAGCTTATGGCTCACCTCTTTGCTGCCTTCAAACTTTGGCTCCACATTGTCCATGGCTTTGTCAATAATGTGCAAAATTCCATTGGAAGCAATAATATTTCCCTGTAAAAGTTTTCCTTTCCTTCTTCCCCCTTGGATTCTTATTCTTAGTTGATTATCCTGAAAGAATCCAGGCAGTGAAGAGTGAATTCTTTATTATGAAATGACAACACAGTGAGTACACATGTTGAATGCAGTCTAAGATCCCATTCCATTGCCAACACGTGAGCAATTTAAATCTGGGGAGGCTAAAGATTGTTTCCAGTGCTTATCAAGGAAATGGAAAAAATTTATTTGTCTTTGGATCAGGACCACAATCTTTTGTTCCAGGATGGCAAAGTTCAGAACAGAAACAGACAGGCCTTGTGGTGAAAGCAGTGTACCTGAAAGAGCTCTGATGACTGCTACTAATAAAAATTTGCCAGGAAATGATTTAAAATGTCATTGTACTGAAAAGGTCAGCTCCTGTAATCTCAAGGGACTGCAACCCATTTCCTTATATTATATGTATATTTGAAACAATAAAATGTTGCTGATTCTGCACTGTACTGAACCCTGCAGGAAAAAAACACAGGGCTCAGACAGCAATGGTATTTTCCTGTTACAAATGGAGTGCATACTCATTGAAGATACAAAGTAGATCTCAGACACTACTGATCTACTCCAAAACATGAGAAGTATTTTGTTTCAGCTTCCACATAGGCTCAAACCATTAAGAGACGGTAAATGAACCAAGAGCAATAATAGAGAACCAATATTTTAAACTGTGGGTTCAGACTGTCCTGACATTTACTGACATCAGGTAAACTGGGCTAATGATAAACTCTGCTATGCATTTTTCATGGTTTATTGCCATGTGCGTTCTATTTATGCTGACAATGTCTATTTGCCACATCCTTCAAAGGCTCCTGATGCTCGGTGGGATCTGCAGTGCAGTCAGTGCTTGCTCTGAGTGAACAGTGTACACAGATTTCCAGCATGAACACTGGGCTGTCTTAATTCAGTCTGTCTTAATTTGCTATGTCACTCAGTGGTGATACATGTCTAAAATTTTTGAGTTTTGCTGGTCTTAGTGGGACCTTTGATGCCAGCAAGGTTTCAAGTATCACTTGAAACCGTTTGTGATGCATGGCCAGAGCTGTTGCTTTTCATAATCCAGCAGTTATCTTCAGCATGATGTCTGACTGCAGAAAGAACTCTCCTACTCCTTGTTGAAGGAACAGGGAGCAGTACTCTTGCTGTGGAAGGCTGAAAGGGCACTTACCTTTTCTCCTTTTGAGATCTCTCCTGACTTTCCGGTCAAAGTATATATTACACTAGTGTTATTCAAGCTACTGGTGTCCAGTTGACCAGCAATAACATGGAGTTTAACAAAGTACTGGGCTTTCTGTTTATTATTCAGAAGATCCTTTATCTAGAAAAGCAGAGCAACAGAGATTTATTTTAATGCAGGCTTTATTAAAGAAAAAAAAAAGAAAAGTCAGGGTGAACTGGTGAATGCTTTTTTTTTGTTTTCTCCAGCTGTTACACATTCCAGAATTATCTGTTTTCCTCTGAAGTCAGGTGATGGGGTCTGAACAAAGTGGAGACCTCTCTTGGTTTCAGTTCAGCTCACATTACACCCTTATATAGCTGTATGAGCAGTAAGCCCCTCCAGAATTGTCCTGGCATCAGTGGAAGGTAATGGATGCTGACTATTCGCATATTAACTCCCTCCCCCCTTTTTTTTTTCCTCACCAAAGCCATTATTTTCTTATACCCCTTATGTAACAGGTGACCTGTAGGCTTCCCTGCTGACAATTGAGATCTTAAGTCAGCCCCTGTCTCAAGCAAGTGACAAGACTTTGATCATAGCCATGTATGACAGTCCAAAACTTGAAGCATGGCAGTGTTCTACCCTAACTCCCCAACTCCCTAACTCTTTTAAGTGGAAAGAATACAATCTCTGGCCCCTAGATTTAAATGCATCCAGTAGTGTACTAGAGCAAAGAGTTCTTCTGTATCTGTTCAATCAAAACAACACACATGAGAGGTTTCTGAATGAGCCAAATCCCACCTAATGTAAATCCTTTTTTCCTTTTCTTGTCTACTTACATTTGTGCCTTTGAGCCCTTTGTTTGTTGGTACAAGCACAGTAAATGGTCCCAGACTGCTCAGTGGCCATTCGTAGGTATTTTCTTTTGAGAAGAGGGAATAAAAATTTTTAATTGCCTTTTGAAAAGCTCATTGCACAAAGTGGCTATGCAAAGTATGTGAGGGCAGAATAAGCTAGAATACTGTTTGTGGTTATTAAATGTTAATTTAAGATTCTAAAGTCCAAGTTGTTAAAAGATAAGAGACAGATGGGATGTCAAATCCAGGTGCTGCTGGACATTTACTCAGGATGAGGCAAAATATTCAGGATGCTTCTGGCAGCTCAGAATCTGTGGCATGCAGACCAGGGCAATGGACATGAAACCAGTAGTTTTTTTGGAGGTGTGTCCTTACATAAAGACAGCCTTCTGCTTTAAATCAGTTCAGTCTCCATGGAGTGAGGGATGTGCTGCTGATAACCTGCTGGTAGTGCAAATATTAGCCAGTGGTAATCAAAACCCATGCACTGAAAGTTAATTAGAGTTCATTTACTACCCAGAGGGTTTCTCTATATCCAAGACAGCAGCATGAGACCACTGGTTCTGCAGCTGAAGGCATTAAATATTTCTAATATTCAGATCTTTTTCTGGAGGTATAAAATCAGAACTGAAAAAATCTTTGCCGTCATTACAGGTGTGTTGTACCAGAGAATGTATTTCAAAGTTAATAGGTTGTCTTACAAAACATCTGTATATTCGTAGCTTTTGAAAGACATCAGTGTGGAGTGAACATATTGTAAGATAATCTGTATGGTTAATGTGTCTTTGTAGCTACTGGCTGGTAAATCATATGGCACATTTATGTCCAAAACTTAACCAAAGAACATGAAGTCTGTATTGTTAACAAATGGTGTCACTCAGCACTTTTCAAACACTTAAAGGCAAACACACAAAGAAACTGCAGCTGAGATCACAGATTTGGGGCAATTGATACTGGTCTTCAATGTTGAATGTGAAGGTCACCTCCAGGTTTTGCCCTTGGCCAGCTATGGGGGATTCTCATTCCATTCTGGTCAGGAATTCACACTCTTTAGTTTAATTGCTGGGCTCTGTGAAAAGGACTGAGCAAATTATATTAATCAGAAAATTATTTTATTTTTCATACTTACAGGTTTAACACAGAGATCCAGCTCAATTTTAGCAGTGTTTGTTTATAACTCAATTTTTTGGCCATGCAAGAGAAGATAATGAGCACAGTTATGCTGTTCACTTGACAAAGTGACTGTAGTAACTGTGCAAAGCTGGAAGCTGTGAGCTCTCATAGAGGTTCCATGTCCCCTCTTCAGGCAGTTTGCAATGTGGAGCATCCCCAGCTATGGCTGAGGTGCTCTGGTGTGGGGTCCTAAGGGTGAGGGGGACAATGGATGGGATCATGCCTTTTCTTTTGCCTCTGGCCTCTTTCCTTGTGAAAGCAATGCCACTGCTGATGGCTAGGGACTGGGGAAGAGAGACCCAGCTGGGAATGCCAGTGCTTTTGGTGGACTGCTGTGTGTTGTTCTAGATCAAATCTCAATTGTCCAAATTTGTGGTGGCAGGGAAGAAGTGGGATGATCCCACTCATTACACTCTGGGGCAAAATCCACTGGTGAGTGATATTAAATGATGTGTGAGGGGTGGTGGCAACATGTTTAGCACTTCTGCTCAGAAGTTCTTGCACAGTGTGGCATGATGAACAAAGAAGCTTCAGATGGTCTGAGGGACTTCGCAGTGAGTCACATGCATGCTGTGTCATGCTGTTAGTGGCACCTTCCTGTAGCAGTGGGGCTGGGGGAAGACAGAGCAAGATCAACCCACTGTGCAGGAGCTGACTGCTTGCATGTGGTTACTTACCCAGGAGTGAGAGGGTGGATGTCAGCTTGCCTTGCCACCGTCCTCCCACTTCTGCATTCAGGTCTTGAAGGCGCTCCATGATGTTTCCATAGCACTCAAACCCATTCCCCACGGAGCCTCCCTGGCACGTACACCTGTGAAGAGATTGTGATGTTAGCTGATGCCCTGTGGTGTCATCCAGGCTCTCAGTAAACTGGTGCCAGGTGTTGCCTACTGCTTCCCTGAAGACATTTTCAGGAAGCACCAATGCATTTTAATCTTTGTTTCTGCATGCCGTGAAGTATGTCAGTGTGTATGGCAGCCCAATGGCTTCTTGCCTGACATGATATACTCCTGTCAGCTGGGCCAGGAGGGACCACCTTGCAGGACCCCTTTGAACTGGGACTGTGTGATGTTCCTGGATGTGGTGCAGCCTCTGGTCCCAGAATGTTGTGGGTGCTTGAGCGCAGAAAGCTGCTGGAACCCAGAAAGCCACTGAACCTGCCTGTTTGTGGGCAAGGAGGGGAGACAGCATAAACATGTAGGGTGCTACCTTGGCAGCAGAGAGGCTGTTTTGTGAAGACCTCACTCATGATGTGTGATTTGGCAGCTTTAAAGGTGGTTAAAGGGGGTGATGGCAGCTCATCAGTCCTTGCAATAGCTGTATAGGTCTTGTAGAAAAAGCAGACAAGGTTGTCGCTCCTTTCAACAAAGCCAAATGGTGGTTTGTTACCCTGCCGTTTAAGGAATGCAACCATTTGGGGCAATAATACTAGTATTTTTAACATTATGGTTTTTTTGCTGAAGCTGTTGAAACACAAAATCTCATGCTTTTTTAGATGTATACTTCATGTTGCTGCTGTTTCTTTACTGGAAATAACACTCATATGTAACACCCTGGCTGTCCCTCACCTGACTGTGAGAGGTGCCAGTGAGGAATGCCTGACCCAGTACTATGGATGTCTAAACCAGATGCAGGTTGCAGTGCTCAAGAGATGGACAGGTAATGCCTCAAAATGGGCTCAATTTCCACTACATTTGATGTAGTGTGTTGCAGTCAAGGGAAAATCTAAAAGAAATTTATGAAAGAACCACCACAAGCATCAGCCTGAGATTTTCTGTCCTATAATGAAGGGAACATGCCTCATGGAAATAGGATATTGTGGCCATTAAAGACCTCAGCCTTCTGAGAGAGGTGGGGAAGAAATTGTTGGTTGTCAACTGTGATTGACATATCCTTGCTATTAGGTGAAAATGGGTACAAATGGTTGTGCATTTTGAAAAGCAACTGGGTCTGACTGTTCACCAGGAGAGGGGGTTAATACTTTCTGAAACATCTGAACTCCTCAAGCCTCCTCAGCGTGAGGGGCCATTGATGACTGCTGGTTTTGCCAATCTGAGCTCTTTCTGTTTCAGTCTTCAGAAAGTCAACCCCTCCTTGCCTGCACTTGGGAGACTGGCTGGAGCTGTCAGCTCAGGCATTTACTCATCCTCAGTGCTAAAATTAAAGCAGGCACATGTCAATGCACACAACAGAAAAAACTCCTAACTTTATTTAGGAAACAAAACAGCTCTATGGTATGTATTGTCAAACACTGGCTTTTAATAGTGCCTTTCCTAATTAAGTCTGCACAATGTTCAGTATTCATATAAGCCCTATCCATAGTGATTCATCTCTCTGGATATTTTTCCTAATGGCATCATTAGAGAAGGAACATTATTTCACTTGAGCAAAAGATGTTCTTTATATAACTGATGGCTTAATCATTTGCATGTGCTGACTGTTAGAAACACACATCTGCCACTCACACCCCACAGTAGTATCAACCTGATGCCAAACCCTCTCTTGTTTGCCACATATGGTCCCTGCAGTAGCTCTGCCTCTGGTGAGAGCAATAGTATTTGAAAATCCCCACAGTCCCTACAATCTAGGGAGCTGAATACAGTCTCAGAGGGGTGCTGGGATTTTGGCCAAGAGGCTCCAGCTTTGACTCATTCATTTGATTCATTACCCTGGGTAAAAATGGCAGACTAAAGGTATCTTAAATTTTTAGGATGTCATTCTGATGCTGAGCCCTCTTCTTTTTAGGGGGATCTCTTGGGCAGAGAGAGTATGACTGTGGAGCCGAGATGAAGGATTTAGGGCTGGGAGAGAGGAGCAGCTGTGCCTTGGGAGCTGATCTCTTTCTTCAATTTGCCATATTGATGTAGATAACCCCCTTCCACTTCTGAACAGAGAGGAAAAAACCTGAGGCTTCAAAGGAGCTGAGAAACAGTTTAGTAAAAAAAAGGGCCTACACTTGGAACATTGCACAAATCAGATCAAGGATTCAAAATAAAGCTTCCCTCTCTTTTTCATCAAATGTTCATATACAACCAGGTAGTTAAACAGAGTAATTATTTTGGCTATTATTTCCAGGTGCACAGTGAACTACAGAAATACCTACGTAGGTTGAAACATCCCTTCTGACGACAACGTTGCTTATAACTGCATGGGTGTCCAACTAACATAGTTTGGACTTGTATGCCAAGGGAAAGCATTTAGCTATTACAGGATTGAATCCTTCAACCCGTCTGTTCCCTCACCCCTTCTGAGGACATAATTTACTCTGTGTGACTGGGTTTTCTAAAGACCAGGTGGGTGAATGACTAGATCTGTTTTGTCTTAGCTTTGTTTGAAGGAACTGCTTTGCAACTCACAGTGCATATGGCTTTAGAGGTTTTGCTTTGGTTGCACAGCGTATGGGCTGGGTGCCTCTAAAGAGGAACAGCTGGACTACCTAAGCTTAGATGTTTGATGTTTTCATGGTATGCTGCGCGTGCAGGATAGGCAGGACTGAAATGGTGGGAACTATCACTATTTCAGCTTACTTGGGGAAGGGGAAAGAGGGAACAAAATTGTATCTCTCTGTAAGACAAAATGTCAGCTTTCTGTCCCCCTTTTACCAAACCTCTATAATAGAGTTTTGCCTTATAAAGCTACTAATTTCTAGATTGAAGACATAGAGTAAAAATAACAGTGGTATTAAAAAAGAAAGTAATAGAGTTTAACTGGTGGAAAGGCAGTTCTCCTTGGAAATCAGAGAGGTTGTGGTCTGATATGCAGTGTAATTCTGCATTGGTTGAAACTTCGTAGCTTCTGGGCAAGGCTGAACATGATAACTGTGCTGAAGCAGTGCTATAAAAAAGGGTCAGCACTCACTCAGGAAAGATCTATATGGGAACATAAACCAGAGGCCATTGTGATTTTCCAGGATGTTGCTGTGTTATCCTGACAAACTACATGTTTGTCTTTTTTGCGTCTTTGCCTGTATGTGAGAGATTTATTCCTGCACAAATAATTTGAATCTCGAGAAACTAGAACTCTCTGTGTGGGGGAAGCTAATAGCACAACTGTGTCCTTATATAAACAAACCCCAAAACAATAGAAAGGAGTCAATGCAGTTTTGTGGCCTATGTTACAGCTTGGTGTTGTAGAAGAAGGAAAAAAAACCCACAGAAAAAAGCCCTCCCAAACACATTTAAAATCTGAGATGCAGCCAAAACAGTCTGTGACTTATCAAAATCAATTTGTTGTGCCCACATTTACCAATCAATGTTTTTCTTTGTAAAGTTCCTTTTTCATAAATGGATTTTCCTTAGTTGGAAACTAGTCAGTATAGTTTCAATGTTTTTTTGCCAAATAGATAGTTATAATTTGATTTGAATCCCATTCCGTTCTTCTGTACTTGTTTTTGCCATTAAATGTCATTGAATGAATGATGTGCAAAGCATTTGGATTATTTTTTCCATCCCCAATCATAATGTGTTAGTTTTGCCATCCTAAAATTCTTAAAACTTCCTCAGTTTTTAAAGATTGTGTTGTAACATTGAAATAGTGATTAATTAGGAAAAAAAAAGCTCCTGATTTGTGTGATGTAGAATTTTATTTTAAAGTTTCAACTCATGTTGTGCAGTATAGTAGTACTCTATAATAAGTATAGTGTGGGTGTATATTGAGCAGTTTGAGTAGCATCCTATGGTCTAGAAATGAACTAGGGTATATTCTAGATAAATTTGTTTGAAATGCCCAGTATCTTATACAACAATGATGTTGATATCAGAGAAAACTCCATAATGATACAGGAACTGGCACTGAGAATACTCTCCTGAGTGAATGCTTTCTTGTCTACGGATCAATATGATAATTTGTTCCTAACTTAAAATTAATGGCCTGTCTTGTCTTTCACATTCAAACTCTCAGCTCCCAAAAACTAATATTTCAGGGACAGCTCTTTGAATCCAGTACTTGCTATACTGGACTATAGAAACATGTAAGACAAATTCTGTGGTTTCAGAGAGCTTTGTTAAGTTTAGTGTTGAAACTGACTTTCTTCCTAACATCTGAGTACCATATTTCTGCACAGGAAAAGAAACTCTGCCAAAGGTTTTGCAGTTTCCCACCTGCTTGACTAGAGGTTTTAAGGAAGCTGCTGAAGTTGGTGTTGCTTTCACACCATGGGGGTCAGGTTCCCTAGTTGTATCTGTAACTGTATACTAAAAAGAGGCAGGGCTCCAGTGCTGTCCCATGATAATTAATGCTGATTAATTTTTAGCAAGCTGCCTGGCATGTTTCTGGCTCACACCAAATAGAATTTTCCCAAGCACAGCTGAAAGGATAGCATGTGCCAGGGGCTGCTGCCAAGAGGCAGTTACTCTGTTTTGGAAGAGGCTTTAGCTTTGAAACAGACAATACTGCTTGTCCTTAGGAAGAGAAAAGAGGGTTTGGTCCTTTTTATTTACTAGTGTAGAAATGACCTCTGAGTGCTGACGAAATTTAACACTGTGTTAATTGGCTGACCCCAACCCCATTAAATCTTGTGATTTGCCCTTGATAATGGAACCATGAATCGTACCTTCAGGAGGTGTTCATCCACTGGATTTGCTTTAGCAGCCCATTTACCGAGGGAGGAGGGAGAAACTGTGTGAAACTTTAAAAAGACTCACGTAATCTGTCCTGGTGCAATTGTTAAGCATTTAGCTTTTTTATGGCAGGTGTTGTTTTTTTCACAGATGTCCATCATGCTGCATCCTTTCCCAGGTACAAAGTTTGTGTAATGCTCCTTGCATTCACAGTGGGACTAAATCAGAAGGATGTGAGAAGAAAGAGAAAAATTAGTCATGCACCAATTGTGGTTTTCAGTATACTTTCTGGAACTAGGATTTGAAGACAGTGAGCCTTAGTTAATCATCTGGTGAGTTCAGATGCAAATATAAAACTTATTCATATTTATACAACTCCCTTCTAGGTTTTAGCCACTCCAGAAAACTACTGTCTCTCAGATAAATTATCTACAGATAAAACCCTGCAGATTCAATTTTCTGACCAAAAACCACTTAAAATCAGTGTGGCTAGGTCATTTTTTTTACCTCAGTTCCCACTCACAGCCTTTTGTTTCCCAAAATGAGTGCCAAAACTTACTATTAACAAACAAGGTGTGTCAGCACTGCCTTTGTACATGCCAGCCTGTGGGTATCAGCTGTGTGCAGTTCACTGAGACATGACCAGGAACTGCAAAATGACCCTGGGTGATTGGGCTCCCTTTTGGCTCTTCAGGGTTTCCGAGCAACTAAGTATGGTCTTCTCAAGTCCTGCATTTTTGATGGTGTCAGTTTTACACAGCAAAATCCAAGCCAGCTCCCTACATTGTGAATAATGTGTAATCTTTATAAAATGCCATTCACTGGATGTCCTTGAAGACTCAGATTAAATAAACTAACTTCAGCATGTATCTGTGGTACTTGTATAAGGAGTCTACTAGTCCTACAAGCCCTCTGTGGTCAGAGGGACAAAATTTAACCAGAAGATTCATTTCAATTTCAATTCATTTTGGGGAGGCAAATTGGAGCCAAAATACTATCAGGAAAAGGAACGCTATTGCCATTCCCATTTTCAGAGATGGAAATATATGTATGTTGAAAAAGGGGGTAAAGAGACTCACTCCTGGTTAACATCAAGGCTTATGCCAAAGCTAGGAGTAGAGTTCGATCTCCTTGAGACCTGTTTCCATACCTGCATGGCTTCTTTTTGGAGAGAAAGCATTATTTCTTCTTAGGCAGTTGCCATAGGAAACATCTGGGGCCCTCATGCAACACTGACCTTTCCTGGACTGTCATAGATGCAAGTGGTGGACTGTGCAGGGCAGTTCCCGTGTGCTGCTTGGCAAGGGTCTATGGGTAAGCAGACCTGACCATCCCCTTGGTAGCCTTCTTGGCAGGTACATTTGTGCTGATTTGGTCCGAGGTAAATGCAATTGGCATTATGATTGCAGACTTCTTTGGAGCATGGGTTGATAGCTTGTGAAAAAACAAGAGGTAAATTAATTCTTGCTCACAGTTCTCAAATTGGAGATGAGGTTTTACCGGAGCACCTCCATGCCAAACAAAGCCCAGATAGACTAAACTTTTCATAACCGTCAGGTCTGAAGTATGGTGGTGACATGAAGACAGAAGGGAGGAATGTGTTTATGCTAACATAGCAACCAACTGTTTGCTCTTGGACTGAACTGATCTCGTAACTTGGCAAATTGAGTTATAAACACATTAAAACTTGTAACGTGCTCGTTAAAATATCACAGCTATTTCCTTGTTTTCTGGTGGATTTTAGTAGAGAAGGTCAGGTAGGTGGTACAAGGTCTGTACAAGCTTTAAGCACATTTTAGATCAGTTGGAAAATATTTTTCAATACAATAGGCCTTTGCTGTTCTCTTTCTGATAATTAAACAATATAATGTCATTGGTTCAGCTACATGGAAAACTGGCCAGCAAGTACTTTAGTCTTCAACACTGCTCTAGTTCCAGGACTGCACTAGAAGGTCACTAGTTATTTCCATGAACCATTTTATTGAGGCTATGGCATTGCTTGTTCTTTGTCAAAATCAAGCACTGCTTGGAGAGCATCTTCTCACACCTTTGTGTCCAGTCTACGTTACGGTTAAGCACACATTGTAGCTAGTAGATGGCAGGCCCTGGACTCACCTGGAAAGTGATGCTTCTTACTGTTTCCCCCTCTTCTCTTCCCTTTCTTCCCTCTCAGCTGAGACTGAGAGAATTGGCAGTGATCAGCTTTATCCTTTCAAGCTTTCTGTTCCAGTGTGGAATCATGCACACACATGTATTCCCATGCTCAAATCAACCATAAGCAATGCCACCTCCAACCTGAGCCTGAGGCAGGTACTGGTATCCTACCTTACATATTTAGATGCTCTGGAGGAGCTGTTTGTCCTCTGCTTCCCAGCCAGTCAAATATAAAAGACACTGTTTTAAACCACAGATGACCCCAGTATCTAACAGCACTGGGACAAATGATTAGCATCCACACTGCATGAATATAAACCCCAAGAGAAGGAGACACTAACATCCTCTTTTTCCACTGGTTTCTGCATTTTCTTTGTGTCCTACTTATCTATGCTGCCTACTAGAAGTACCCCACATTCCCTGAGGAATGACTTGCAGATATCTTGCTCTTGGATGGTGTTCAAGACCACGCAGAGAGGATGACACCATGGTTAGGACCAAGAGGAGGTAATGCAAGTATTCCCACACAGAATAAGAAGGATTGCATCTATGGCCTGATCCAAGTCAATATTTACTAAATAGTGCTTCCAACATCAGATGAAGCAATTTTCTTTGTTGCAATTGGTCTAGAAGGAAAAGCTGGTGCTCCCAGACATAACCTAAGTAGGGGAAGGAAACTCTGGACTATTGTAATACAGTTAATTTGAGCATTCAGTGGAAAGTTGAGGAGCTTATAAAGACTCCCAGACTTTACCTCTAGCTGAGATTCTATTAACTTTGTTTCATGAAAAATAGGAAAGCTAAAATGAGCTTTTCTTGTCTGTAGAGTTTATGCTTAGTGCTGGAGCTGAGCTGCCACATGACGGATGTTCAATAAATATAAGCCCTTACTTGCTGTCAATTTTTATGGAAGCAAGCTAAGATTTTTATGGAAGCAAGATACAAGGTTGAACTTTAGTAAGCAGAGGAATACGACAGGAGAGGATTTTTGAGCACTGATGACCTCATATCCACCCTATATATTTCATGGGAATTTACTAGCTTTAGTCTGTTTGCATGGACTGAAACTTGTTAGCAGTCAAACAGATGTGATTCTGAAGCATATGTCAGGATTTAGTTTCATCCTAAAGGACTCCAGTTTTTGCTTTGGGATATGAACCCAAGAAAAATTAGATGATGAGATCTAGCTCTAAAGCACATTCCTTATCTGAACTGCAATACTAATGATGCTCTATTCAAAGAACAGCGTAGACAGGAAAATTACTCACGTTCACATCTTGTACCATCCCCATGGTAGTTGGGCAGACAGGAGCATTCCAGTTGTCCTCCATCCTCACCTGAGGCAGCACATCTGGAGTTTGCAGGGCACTGCAAGGCCTGACATTCAGGTATTGCTGAGGGACAGAGGGTGACAGGTTCAACTGTGCATGTGCACTGTGTCAGGAGGCACTGCATTCTGCAGTAAACCACTTCAAAGTGTGCCTGATTTAGGCACCATTGATCCCGTTGCTGAGATAATTTTTTCCTGGTGATTGAAGTGGTGATGATGGTTATGGGAGCTCACACACAGGGTTTGAGGTTTGGTTGCTCTTGTCTGTCTAACCTGAGACTAATTTTACATTCGTCCTTACCGATTCCAACTGTGTCAGAGAGGTTGAATGAATCTTTTACAGGAAACAATCTACTTACGCTGATCACAGCTGAGTCCTTTGTATCCAGAGAAGCAAGTGCATGTTCCATCCCCTGTAATTCCACTGTTGCATACTCCATGAACACAGTCACAAACTATATGGAGAAATGGATTTAATATGAGTGTTCAGAAAGACATCGTTAGTGGTTACTCATAGGAAATAGTGTACTGGCCAACAGCTTTGGCCAAATGAAGCTTTGACCTGAGTGAATGAATTTGAAGGCTTCTGACAGTGAGAAGATCAACACTTGCAGTTGCACACATCAGTAAACAACATAGTAATTTTGGAAGGCATTTAAGAGTCTGGAGTCTGAAAATCTTCACAGGACACACACTACAAACACCAAATTGACTACCTGCTAATGCCATAAAGCTTTTAAAATTGGACATAGAGTTTGGAGCAAAAATAGTATATAATATGTAACATAGACTGTTTTTATAACTGTTAACAAATTGTTTGGTTTTACTTCAATTCTGTTTGTCTCTCAAATACCCCAAGAAGAAAGAAGTCTTATGACTTTTTGTCCCATCCCTAAACAGAATTTATTTGGTTAAAATCATATTTAATAATTTTGTAAGTCTGAGGCTTCTTTCTTTCTTCCTGTATTCTGTCATTTCTGTTTATATTCTGGTTATAAACCAAGATGCTGCATTCGGAGTCCAGGCAACTATGAAACCCTGCTACAAGTGGTTTTTGGAGCCTTAGATATATTCAGAAAGCTTCCTAGTTAAAACTGTTTGAATTGTAGTAATCAAGCTTTTTTGAAAAGGCTGTTAACAGTTACACTTGGAAAAGCCTGTAAAATGTATAAGAGTTGTATTTGTGACTTCACGTTTAAGCTGCAGTGATGTAGCATATCCTTTTCCCCTTAAAAACATATTCTGTGTTCACCTACTAATTAATTATTAATTATTAACTTCCTACCTATGTTTATAGTTATAATATGAACCCAGGAATGTCCAAGGTATTGAAAAGAAGTCAGCCAAAAATGAAATCTTGTTGATATTTTATTTATTCTAGAAAACTGGAGAGGCTCAAATATCTGAAAGCTGAAGTGTAAAATGTTACTTAAATTAATATGCAGTTGAATCCTCTAGTAGCTTCTTGTAAAATAATTATATTTATGATATTGAATTCGTTCAAGTACCTTATTTTCATGAAAATGTTGGCTCAGTTACATTTCTGTGTATCAATACTGGCATCCAGTGGACAGCTGGTGGAAAAAGGGCCTCTGAGTCAGCAGTGGTGTAGGGTTAGCATAGAAAGGCCAACACAGATTATTTAAATTGAGATAATTTGTGACTCCCTGGAAGTAAAGTTATGTAGATCTTGAGAGAAGAAAAGGCATTTTACTTAGTGATAAATAACTATTAACACTTAAGAATGAGATGGATTTTAAATTTTTTTCCCAGGCAGATTTCTGCTTTATCAGTTTAATTTTCAGCAAGGCCAGGAACGTAAATAAAACACTAATGATCATTAAGAAATAGTCAAGACTGGAAAATGTTATGGAAATACATACATTTGTGATAAATATACATTCTAAAAAGTGCACATAGCTCTGATCCCTACCTCTCCTGACAGCAGTATGGCTAATGAATGAAATCATCAACCAACCGAAAACCAAAACTAAACCAACCCCACCCATTTTAACACTTTTGACAGAATTATGGAGCTTCTTGGCACAAAACAGAGTGAAGAGCAAAAGAAAGCTGGATTCAGGGACAAGGTAGATAATTTATGAAGGATGCATCCAGGAGGAACCTTTAAACTCCACAGTTAGAATGCAGGCTCTGGTTCTACTCTTTATAAACTATTGACCTCCAGCATGGGCTATTAGGCTAGAAGGATTTTGGCCTGATTAAAAATGACCTTTTTTGAGTCAGATATACTAATTTAAATACCACATGAGTATTTCATGCCTCAATACAGATGGTTTGGTTTGTAGATACGTTTGAAAATCACAACAAAACAATGTAAGCCATGACATATTATGCATTTAATATATTGCCGCAGAATATTTTAAGCACCATAACAACTTCCTGTATTTAGATCAAACAAATGCAAATCCATAATTTAGGCTGAAAAGCATATAACATGATAACTGTCTATCAGGGAGCCATACCTGCAGGAACATATGGATGATTCTAATCCCTAATTTATTTGACTGTTGGCTAAAACAAAGATATGCAGGACAAGATGCAGTACCGCACTGAGGGTGTTTTCTGTACAATCCTGAGTTGAATCCAGACCTAATGAGAATGAGGAATAGAGTTGCTGCCTATTTTCTCTCCCCACTGAGTTCTCTGAAGCAGACAGCAGCACTTGATGGGAAACCTTTGGGCCCTCATCTGTGCATTTCCCTTGATTTCTTAGTGTCTCAATACAGCTTTCACTCACATTCTTTTATGTAATCAAATAAGGAAAACTCAAACTTACCTGATGTGCAGTCAGGACCAAATAAATTATCTTCAGCACATTTTTCACAGGCTGTCCCGCCAAACCCTTTCTGTGAATTACATAATGGAAAAAAACACTTAAATTTCTCATCTATTCTGTACAGATAGATACGTGCTTAGCAGCCTGAAAACAGCATCTTTCGCTGCCAAAAGAAAATAACATGGAAGTTTCAATCAGCAAATAAAAAATTACCCCTATACAGAAACCATTTTTTTTTGAATAATCTCTCCTCCCCAACCCCACCGCTATTTTTAAAAAATAATTTGTAGATCTTCACTTCAGATCACATTTTCTGACTATCAAATTAACAATAAAGTACAGTAATAAAGCCTAATGCCCAAATCAGGCTCACAATTTAGGTTGCATTTTCTGACTATTTCTCTCCTATCTTTTTTTCACATGTCCCCAGGATAAGCTTTTTTGATGTAAAGAATAGATCAACCAGTAGAGGGGGAGGTAGAAAAAATTAATTTGACTTGTTTTCTTGAAAACATTCTTTTTGCCTGAAGTTAAGCACTACATATTGCACTCTCAGCAAAGCAACATTGTATTGAGAATACCATTGCATGTATAAGGACTTTCTAATTAGGGAAACAAGTAATAAGTAATAACACACTTTTAAAAAGAAATGCAAAACACATGTTTCAGGAAGGAAAGATGGAAAAATTTTTTAATACTTTCACTCGAACATGCTCAAGTCTGTAGAAATAATAGGCTGAAGATTAGTGCAATCCAAGCCAAAAATGAACTCAAAGCTGATCTTCTCTGCTGTTTCTGGAATAATTTCCTTTAATGTATTTATATAGTGAAACATGCATTATTTCTTGGCACTGCTTATGCACCATTGTTGTATTCTTTTGTTTAAAAGGAAGGACATACCTGACAAGTGCATGTTCCATTTCCAGTTATGCCCTGGGAGCAGTGTCCTCTCCTGTTGCATGGTGATGCAGCTCCTCCTGGACATGCTAGAAATGACAGTGTTTAAGCCATCAGGCAACTTGCTCTGACCCTTATGCTCCCCTTGCACAGTGTGGAAGCCTCAGAAGCTGCAGGGCTTTGGGCCAGACAGGGACTTTGGGTGACTTTGGCCCAAATATCTTCACTAGAATGTCAGCTTCAGAAGAGACCATCACCTTCTCTTGTCTGGGAATTTAAGCTAGTGACTGTAGTCAAAGGATTGAACAAAAATTAGGGCTTTTTATTCTAAAGTACCATATGATTTTGTCTCTGCCGATCCACCTCTGCCTGCAGACTCTAAGCTGTTAGCTTTTCTGATACTAGTGGAGTTTTCTGACCTCTCTTGTATGTTAATATAACTCTGCTGGATTGAAAATTTGCTGTCAGAGTTATATTTGATGTTAAAGTTTAATACGCCTTTCCTCCTGCTCCCTAAATTGCATTTGCTTTACGTGGAAAGTTTTTCTCTGCTACCTGCATAAGACTGTGATAATTGATTCAAATTATCTTGGAATTTGGATGTCTCACAACCAAATCTCATCCAGTGGGCTGGAGTCACCGGCAAAACTTGTGTGCCGAAGATGTGTTATGCTCTTCAGATCCTCTGGTGCTGGAGCCATGATTACAGGCAGTGGTATACCAGGTGGGACAGTCTGACCAAAACCCCAGTCAATACGATTGGATAAGAAAAAATGACCAAATTTTCAAATAAAAATAGTTTATTTTTTTTTGTCTGAAATGCTTCAGTATTCAAATTTTTACTGAAAGACTGCCTATAGGAAATGTACATTACAGTATTTTTCAGTCAGATCATTGTTGGTTTTTTTGTCTTGTAGAGATACCCTTATTTTTTACAGTTGTCCAGCCCCTCCTTGGAAATGATTTATTAACTCTCTTCCATAAGCTCTTCCTTCCTGTAGTTAGAATTCCCATTAGGCACCATAATTCAGATGCAGGTGGTATCTAAATGTATCAAACTCTTGCTGGCCTCACAGGTAATCTGCTGTACCTTACCAGTAGATTTATTGCTTATAAAGAGTCTCAGAGTTTGTTCAGTGTGAGTGGAGATGGGCAGTACTGGATTTATGCTTCCACTGCCTAACTTAATCCTGATTTGGAGTGTTTAAGTAATGTGGAAGTTTCAATAAAAATGAATTTGGTTTGGACAGAGTGATGAAGTAAATAAGTGCATGTGCATATGTATATGTCTAATATCACTGAAAGCTTTGGCTTTACAACAATCTGTTAGCATTTTTTATTTTATTCCTTAATGGAATCTGTGAGGTCTTCTGTATCTGGATAAGCTTTTTGTGAAAAAACAATAAATTTGAAGACGAAAATCTTAGTGCAGTTTATCTCATACATGGTGAAATAATACATATTAAGAATTATTAATTTAAGAATTTAGGTGAAATAACCACAATTGAGGTAAAGGAATAAATATATACATACTTTGATCTTTAAAATGGCTTTTAGGGAATCTTGTTCTCTGGCTACCATATGATAGGTAAAGCTCATCTTTAGGACTCATGCCAACTTTAATATTCACACAGAGGGGGAAAATATTTGCACTGAAGCTTTTATTGAATGTGAAAAATATAGAGAAAACTCAAGAGTTTATGGTACAGTTTCTAGGAAAGGTTACTGTGAAATTGTTGACCAAACAGTTTTTTTTGCAGTTAGCATTCATTACACTTCCCCCTGTCTTCACCACATCTTGTCCCTTGTTTTGATACTGCCACCAAGGAACAGCTTTATCAGAAGTTTAGCAAATTACCATATTGTTGTACAAGTTTGGTCAGGCAGATAAAGTGCTTCCTGCAACCAAAGGGGCCACAGGAGGCAGTGCTGGGACACAGGAGCAGTGCTGGGCACAGTCACTTGCTGCCACCCTGGGGAGAAGTGAGACCTTTGCTTTTATTGAGGATGATTTTTGAAAAGCAGCAAGAAAGAGATGCTCTTGCTTATCTCTTACAGCTGTCAGTATACAGGCCAAATCTTCACATCTAGGCCAAAAACCTTTCAGCTTTTTTTTTTCTCATGCCCTTTCCAAGTGTTATGAAATGCAGCCTCTTAAAATCCTTTGCTTCACCTGACTCGCTGCAAAGCTGAAGCAGTTGGTAGAAATAGTAAAGATGTGTTTTGGAGCACATAATTTCATAGAAATAAGTTTATTATCTTTCCTCTTGGCTATCTTTCTTTTTTTTTTTTTAACTTTCCACATTTTCCCCCCTGCTTCAGTCTTACAGTGTTTTGTACTCAGTTGATCATACACCTTTCAGTTGGTATCCAGGCTTTGCTTTGGAGCCATGTAGGTACTTGCCCAGAGTGGGAACAAGTGCTGGGGTAGGGAGTAGCTCCTGCTGCAGCCCATCAGTTGCACAGATGGGACATCTGAGCTCCAGCAGGTGTGTGTCTGTGGCTGGGTGACACTGTCAGCTGTGATCTTTCCCCCTGGACCTCTCCCTGCTTGGTACTTTCCCCTTTTGACTTCCTGAGTTTTTGCAGAGGGGTTGGTGTGCGGCTGGATTGGCTTGGTGTGCCTCATGGGGAGGGAAGAGGATAAAAAGATCTTTCATTCACACTGTGTGTTTCAGCATGTGCTATCATTTAAGGAAGTTAGTGTGCTATTTAAGACCTAATTTTGTCCTTGCCATCAGATGCTAAATGTGAAGTAAACCCCTAGTCAGGGATTTTTTTGCTGCCCTCAGGAAGGACTGTCTTTCCTCCAAACATTTCAAGTCAAGCCATGTTCTACTAGAGAGATTGTGATAACAGAGAGAGCTATTTTCTTCCTCCAAATGACAGCAGAAACAATGCTGAAACCTTGATTCATTGCTTTTTGTGGTCAGGAAGTTTGTCCAAAGGAAGAGAGGGCTTCCTTGCCTCCTTCACAGGCAGAGCTCTGAGTAAGGGGCAGTGAACTCTGCCCCTCTTCAGAAATACTGATACCCCTTCTGGGGCTTCCCAGGGCACCCTGAATACGGGATGATGAGCACTTAGGCTGCATTTGGTGGTGGGATGGTAAACCACCAACCACAAGTGGTTATGTTCAGAAGACATGATCACGCACTACAGACTCAGATATTTGCCTGTGTTTTCTGTTGAAGTAGCTGAAAGTTGGAGTTGGGCTCCTTTGCTTTAGTAGATAAATGACTGGTGTTTAAATAACAGGTTTGGCTACATTCATATTTTTTGAAATCCATTTTGTGGACAAAAGGACTTGACAGACATTGAAACAGACTGTGATGCCATTAACTAAAGGAGGAAACACAGTGGCTGGGCAGGGAAACTTCCTCTGTGTGTCTCGATGCCCATCTTGGTAGCCTGAGATTTGATGCAGTTGTGGAGATGCTGAAAAGCTTTTCCTGAGGAAGGGGCAGCAGGAGGGGAGGTACTCCTGATTAACCCGCCTTCAGCATTCACTGGCTGTTCAAGAAACTATTTCTAATTGAGCTGAAAGGGAAGACCCTCCCTGCATCAGGAAGTAAAGAATTAAAGAGACCTGGAAATATTTCATAAACACGTGAAGGTGGTTTGGATCTAAAATGAAACATTTAAATTTGTGGTTTGAAGATCTTAACTTTTAAAATCTGTTGTGGGGATCCTCCCAAATGAAATAATTTTGCAGGCATTGACTGAAATGATTTGTTTTGAAAATCTCAAACCCAAGGAGGTTTCCGAGTTTTTTAATTTTTCTATAAATTTTTCTTTTTAAATGAAGTGCCAAGTATCTGCTTTTCTTCAAATCCTGTAAATTTTAGCTTAAAACTGCCCTTTATTTCTACACTGATAACAAGCTCTGAGGAGCAAACTTCTCATAGCAATAGCTTTGGAAAAGATGAAAAGTCACTGCCTTATTTCTGTTCAAATGATATATGAAGAAACCCCACCAAAAGTGACTCACCCATGCAGTCTGGGCCCCAGTGTCCCTGGCAGCACTCAGGTTGCTCAAATTCCTTCACACAATGATGCCGACAGCCCGGAAAAGAAAGTGTGTGTGTTTTAATGTCCAGATAATACCTGAGGAAAAGAAGTAGGAGCTGCTTTAAAGTACTTAAAAACCTCCCATGGGAAAAAATACAATTTTTAACTTCCTCTTCTCCTTTCAGTGTCAGACAAGAGCACTTTAGGCTTAGTGGCATTGATGTACCATTTTTTCTTCATTAAAACATACATTGAATGTAAGGGTCTAAAAAGATCCTTGGATCCTGTTTTGTTTGAGTAGCATATTTACCTTCCCCCTCAACATAAACACAGCAATTTTCTGTAAGTTTTGATTTGAAATAGTATTTTAAGAGTTATTTAATATAAAGGTTCTTTAAAGGCTAAATAATCTCAAAATAGTTATGTTTTCTCTAAAATACTGCTTTAGTTTTTTTTTAAGTCTGAAAGGCAAGATTTCAAATTTGCTTTGAGATTTTTTTCCTGCTCTTTACCCCCACACCTCCTCAATCTAGGAGTTTTAAAACTATATTATTTATATGAAAATATATGATAAAAATAATACATAAATATAATTTGATTATACATATAATATATTTTGTATCATTCATAACAAGTATGCAGAATAAATCAGTAAGAGATTATATGATATCACTGAAAAAAAAATCTGATAGACTGTTAATAGCAGTGTTTATTTTCCTCTTGTGCCATTTGTTGATTCAGCATAAGTACTCTGAATGGAACTTGAGTTTTGGAATTGGTGAAGCCAATAGTAAATATTCCATGAGAAAATTGCATAGACTAGAGCATTTGTGGTATGAATGAACATTTGCTAATTCATGAAAAAACACTATTCACAGAGAAGAGCTCTGACAAAGGAGATACCTGCAGTCTGGTATCCCAGTGCTGTTGGTAATTTTGGTGTAACCAGCAGGGCACTGGGTGTCAAGGTTTAAAGAGCAAGGTACACATTCTGTTTTCATTCTTATAAGCAGCTTCTGATCACATTGTTTCTTCATCTGTAACAGGAGAAGAACAATTAAAAAGAAGGAAAAACTCTGCCCTCAGTGATATTGCTGAAAAATGACAGATTTATCTCAGCTTAGTTCTCACTCAGTCACAAGCTCATTCCTGTTCATTAGCATCTCCTGTTTTGGAGCTAAACTAGGTAACAGACCACATATTAGGGCTTTGCAGTAGCCTTGTCTGCTCAAAATATGTCCAACCACTGAAGAACAAAGCCTTCTAAGTGTAGTATTTTTCCTAAGAGTGCTTTATCAACAAATGCTAAGTTCATCAGACTTAAGAGCCAAGTTACTGAGACATGAGCCTATAGAGCTTTAGTTCCGAAGCTGCCAACAAGTGCCTTCTCCATCGAATGGCAAAATTAAACAAGGTGTGGAGGAGGTTGCTCATGGCTTTGAGAACACAGAGAGCACAGAACAAGCCTGCAGAACAATGTTCTTCTCAAAAGTGGGTTTCATATTATCAGCACCACTGTATTGAACTAAAGGGCTATGGCTGGCATTTTCAAACTGGCATGTAAGAATGGCATCTAGCTTTACATTCAAATCTAGGGGAAGTTGTGGACCTGACCCCACCTGAGCATACTGAGAACAGCCTCCTCTGGTTTTTACCTAGAGAAAGCCACAGAAGGAAGCAGCCCAGCCTGGGAAACCTGGTTGTAGCTCTCTAACTCAAACACCAAAGGCTTGTGCCCCTTGCTGTGGAGGTCCTATTTTCAAGAAGGCAAATCTGACAAGTGACTCAAAAAGGGCACAAAAGGAGAAAAGGCTTAAGGTATTGTCACAGCAGTGCCACTGTATTTTGTGGTTGTAGGTGAAAATGTCTATATATCCAATCTAGTGTCTGCTTCCTACCACTAACACAGGCAACCTATTTTAAAGCAACAAGTCTGCTGAGCTGCACCTAATGTCAGCTTCATCCTCTTTCTTCTTGGTACGTCTAGAATTAAGTTCATAATTCACAAATGGTGAGAATTCATCTAATGCTGAATATGATTTTTAAAAACCAGCAGTGTAACCCTGTAAAGTCCAGATGGTAGTAGATCTTCTGGGATGCTGCAGCCTTGTTGCAGAGGCTTGCAGTTGGTTTAGCTTTCTACATGTCCCACTGCCTGGTAGTACTGGATGAAGCCCTCACGCCAGTGGTTTCTTCCTTTGAGAGATGAGCATTTCAGTAGCAAAGTTCATGAGGATGTATCTCAGATATGATATTTACTTTTATAACCTCTGAGGGACTCCACTAGATTGCCATCACCCAGTTATAAGTACATTTCCACATCTGTTTACTTGTCAAATTTTAGTCTTTATAATGCGCTATTTAAATGTGGTTTGGATAACGTTGAAGTATTTGGGTAGCAAAACCTCTTGCTGCGTAGATGCATTTCAGATGTCTCTGAAGTAAAATCATGACCTTTCTCCAGATGTGGGTGCAATGTGCTTGATCAGGCACTTGGTAAAGCAGTGGAGAGCAGTGCTGTGCTGGCAGGGCTGAGCAGCCTTCCCGCCCTTGCAGCAGAATCCAGCACTGGTGAAGTGCTGGACAAAATCCAGCTCTTTGGACATCAGGCTCCCACAGACTCAAACCAGGACAACTCTGCACCTTGCTTTCCTTCCAAAACCACCTCATGAGGCAACAACATGAGGGAGATTGAACATTTCAAGATTTTCATCACCCTGGTGCTAAGTACCAGTGCAGCCACCTTAACAGCTCATCCATAAGGAGAGCACCAGAGCACTCATGCACCAGAGCAGGAACCAAGCAGCACAAATGCACTGTCCCTACACATAAAATTCCATGAGTATTACTGCTGGGTAGTATCATTACTGATAATATTGAACAATCACAAAGTCTAGAGTACTGGCTGATTTTTCTGAGTCTTTTACCACATGTGCTACTAAAGCCCTGCTCCTTGCATGTGCTCATTGTAAACCATTAAGAGTCTGAGACCCAAAACACCTTAGTGCCTTCCCTTCTACCCCCACAAATTTCTGTCTTTTTATTTCCTCTTCTACAAGTTTTTTTTTTCTCCAGAATGCAGTAATTTAAAGCCTCATGTTATGGTGTGAGACAGTTTAGAGGAGTGACTGTCTCACTGTTGAACTCCTGGTTCAGATTTGTGACCCAATGCTTTCTGCCTCTCTACAAGAGTGGTGGAAACACATGTGAAACTTCACAGATCCATAGCATTTGTACATGGGAAATGCACCACTTCTTCAAAAATCTACAGATCTTTTACTTAAGTTTATAACTTTGTACAATGACTTTCAATAGCTCAAATTCTTAGATTTTTTTCCCTTCTTGTAGTTAGTGGAGTGGATAATTTTCACTCCAGAAAATTTTCTGCTTTTATCTTCTGACTTATCAGAAATCCTGTTCATTTTTTTTTGATAAATACATCAGCTACAGTCTTTTGCCATTTTTAGAGACTTTTTTCAGTATACTCATGACATATCACTTGAGCCAAATTCTTATGGAGAATAAACAGATGCATTTTTGTTCAGAGGACTGAATTACTCTTAGTTTATAATTCAGTGTCATATCCATCACTGATTGTTAAAGTGGATTTTCCTTCTATAAGATACATTATCTGAGAACTGTCTCTCTATACCGTAGAGTAGTGCAGACATATAATAATCTATTACTTAAATGAGAAGCTGTTTCTTACCTGATCTTGGACTTGTGATGTCGAACACAATTTCATAACAGTCAAAAATGCAAAAAAGAATAAAAAGCCTGGATTTTTTTCCATTGTGAAGAATTGGATTTTTTTTCTTTTGGAATCCTCCAAACATGAAGATTCCAATTCAGACTCAAAAGGGTTGTTCTTTAGAGGTGCTATTTTTTCTTCTGCATTCTTAGGTAAGTAATTCTTCCCCAAGGTAAATGAGTGAAGGATAGGGCATGCAGAGCTTGCCCAGGCAGGAGAGATTCCAAACTGCAGGGTATTTGCTGGAAGTTTTCACTGGAAAGCTGAATAAAGCTTTCCTGACTGAATGACAGGATATCCTGACAGGGCTCTGATCATTTATTCCTCTCTCTGAAACTGTTGACAGTACAAAATGAAGGACACAACTGTTATGACAGAAGATGATGCCTTCTTTTAGATGGGCAATGATAAGGGGAGTAACTACTGTGCTTGTTATCATTACATTTATTTAACTCACCTAAGCAAAAGATCTCTGGAAGTTGTCTTATCAGACATGTAATCAACCTAAAGCAAGGGTCATCCCCTGAATGTGGTTTTGGGAGAAATACTAGTGACTTTATCTCAGGAGACCAAAAAAATACCTTCCATCTTGCGTTAGCTGGATAACAAGGAACATTTTTTCTCTCTTTGCTATTTTTTAAAATCATTTTGGCTAATTTTCCGGACCTAACCAGAGTAAAATTAACTCAGCCATGTTATATGGATAAGGTTAGAAAGGATGAGCATACAGACATTTTTATTTGCCAAAAAAGCAAGACTGTTCTTTCTTCTCAGAGCTGTTCACCTGTTTCCTAGTGCTACTCTTTGCTGCTGCTCTGTTCAGTCTTGTAAGGGCAGACTCTCTCACATCTTAAATACCTAATAATTTGAATGCCTCCAGGTTGCCACTTTTGCTTGGTGCCCCTGACCTTAGAATTATTTTAGTCATTTGAAGGCACTCCATAAGAGCGACTTGATACAAAGTTGTGCTTTGTAACACCTTATCTTTAACTTCGTGTTGTTTTAATGATAAGCACATAATATAATGTACAAATTCATCTACTTTTATTATATGCTTTAACAGAATTGCTGATAGGAGATGGCAGGGCAAGATGTTTCCTGTGCACTCATCAGATCCTGTTCCTTTCTGCTGTATGACGAGGAAAGTAAATCATTTCTTGTTTATGCAGGCATGATAGCAGACAGGGCTTACAATGTACATGCTGACAATATGTATGCCCCTGAGAAAGGGGATTTCTCTTTTCTGAGGTCAAGGCCTTTTGTGTTACTTTGGCTTTGTGTACAACGTACGATCTGGTGTGGCGGAAGGAATGGCTCAGGTTTTTCTCCAAAAGCAGGGTCCTGGAGGATCTTCTCTTCAGAGTGGTGATAACCCATGGCCACGTCTCACTCCCTGTGGGATGTTTGGGAGTAAAACTTATCCTTCCTCTTCTGCAGTTGTGCCCTGTTAGAGCATGGGCAGAGTAGCTGTCCAGGCAGGGTCTGTGCTACCTGGGCAAAACATGCTTGCCTGGTCCCTGTGTGGGTGATGGCAGGAGCCAACAGCTTCTTCAGCAGCTTGAGCTCAGATGGGTTTCTTGCCCATGTTGCCACTTCAGACAGTGCAGTGATGAAAGGAGCTGTAAATCAAGCACGTCCCTTTCCCGTCCTGTATGTTGAGATAAAGAGCAACAACATCAGCTCTCTTGTTATCTGCTCTTGCCTCCCGTATAGGCATTTGTGTGAAGTAAATGCTTTTTCCCTTTCCTTCCTCTCCCTTCTTGTCAGAGCCCCACTAACTGCTATGATGGCCACTTGCCTTGCTCCAGAGGGACCAGACACCCTTTCCTTCTTTTGGGGATGGGCATTTTCCTTGTTCATGGGGGTTAAATACACACTGTGCCAGGCTCTAACTATAACTCTGTGTGGCTGGCTCCTACCCTACTTTGGGCAGAAATACAGGCTAGTAGGTCACCTGGCACATAGGACAGGGCTCCCTGGGGCCTCAGAGGGTAGGAAGGTGGCACCTCAGTGCTTCAAGAAGCCTGTGAAGTGTGGCAGTAACCTGTTAGCCAGCCAGGGGGCTGGCATGCTGCCCTGCTTGGGAGAAGGCTTCTCGGTGTTCTGGCCTGAGGAACTAGGCAGCTGCTGGCTCCAGCACTGTTGTCCATGCTGGTGTTGTGTGCTCGCATGCTGTTGGCATGGGCAGGAAGCCCTGACTGCCAGGTTTTGCCCTTTGCTTTTGGAAACATGATAGTGGTGGTCTCTGCAGGCTGGAACCTGAGTCCTTCCTCCCCTTGTGCCTCGGTCACAGAATGCTTAGGGGTCCCCTGCATGCTGACACATCTGTGCCAACTTTTGTCTTGGCCATTCTCCAACTCCTTCCCTAGATATGTTTGCATCCTGTCTTGGCCCTGCAGCCCATGTATTTCTGGGGCCGTTTCCTTCAAGACTGTGGTGGCAAGCTGTAACATTCTCATTATCTTGCTGTTTACACAGTTCATTGAGATGTTTGTGCTCTTGCATTCCCTACTCTTACTTTTCCCAGCTTTAGCAGGATATCTTATTTTAGCTTTGTACTATATCTCTTTCTGTGTTCAGCTGGAATGGTGGAGAGGTCTTGGATATCTTTGGTTCCTGCAAGAAGATGAAAATTTTGGAAGCCTTAGATGACAAATATCAAAACACAAATGTCTTTGTGGAGCTGGTCCCCTTGGATACTTTTGTTTTTTTTTTTCATAACATTGATATAGGTGAGGGAATTGAGAGCAAGGAACGTGGGAGTGACAGTGACTGTGGTCACACACACCTGAAAGCTGGGATCAATTTGATGTGGGGGAGCCCAACCAACCCTCCCTATGGGGTATTCCAACCTATTGGATACTCTGTGTCTCAGCTGCTATTCACACTTTTGCCTCTGAAAACTTACAAGGTACAAGCAGACTCATGAAAAAATCAACAAGAGTCACTGTGCCCTGTGATACTGCAAATGCATGTACTGTGGCATATCCTTGTGTGAGTCACAACTTTCCTCCGCTCTGCTATTGTGTTCCTGGACTGGATGCTCCTACTTTAAGTAGGTGCGAACTGGTTGCCTAATGCAGATAATAAGGCAGAGGATCAAAGGACATCACACGACTAACCATTATGGTTTTCGGCAGAATGGCCTCCCCCCTTTATTGATACACTGCAAGTGGTTTATATAGGGTCAAAGCTACGTGCTAATTGGCTATAGTAATTGTCACACCATAAAGGAACATTTCTTATTGGTTGTAATCCATAATCCATGAGTGCCATGCTTCTGCCAAACCCCCAGAAGCATTTGGAAGTTGTCCATCTTAACGCTGTTCTTTCCCACCGCAAACCGCAGGTGTCCTGTTTCAGCTTACCTCTTCACAGCTTCAAAGAATCCACACAGAGCCTGGGTTGCTCACAGATCCATTCTCTGTAAGAAATTCCTCCTTTTACATTCTTCATCCACCTACTGCTTCTCTTCAAGTGACTCCTATTTCTGTGCAGAAAATGTCAACCAACCACAGCAAACATGATTCTTCATATGTGTAATGTTTTTGAATACAATATTGGTGCTACGGTTTATTTCAGCATTACAGTGAGGCAGTTGCTTTTTCTCACAGCCCAGCACTGGTCCATGAGGTCAGTTTAAAAGTAAATAAAAAACAGTGGTGACACAGACATGATGGTTGCAGCACTTGCCTTCCTCTACACAGTTTTGATGACCACACATTTTCTTGCATTTAAAAATTTTTTAGTTGATTATTGACTTCATGACTAGCATGGTATATTGTTCCCCTGAACTTGCAGAATGTGAAGTTCTCTCAGCTCATCTATCATCTCAGAGATGGCTGAACAGCATATGATGAGCTCTCAGAGACTCATACAAAGCTCAGCCATTCCACGATCATACGGCCAAAGCATCATCTCAGAGGAAAAAAATTAAAAAGAAATAAGACTCTTTCAAAACAAAGCACTCATTGCAGTCTGAACATTTGTGAACTCTGTAACAGCTGGTAGGTTTTGCTTTCCTGGTACGTCCCACCCTACTTGCAACTTAGCTCTTCTACCAGGGCTACAGCTTTGTTAGTGAGATCTTAGAGACTATCAAGGGTGAGGGCAGTATTGAGCTAAATTTAATATTCTTACTTAGTAATTTGGAAGTAAGCAGCAGAAAATAAATGAATTATTGTTTTTTACTGTATATGGCTTCTGTTTTAGAGCCAGTCACAGCAGGAAAACTGTCACAGGGGTGTTTGAGGCTCCACATGTCTGAGGGAAGTCACTTTGCTCTTTGTTTGGAAACTGGCTGAAGCACCTTGTGGCTGGGTAGGGAAAGATAAAATGTGTTCATAAGAAAAAAGCTTCCTAGGGCGAGGGAGGCTTTGGCTCTGCCAGGAGAAACGTCTGAATGGTAATTGTAGGTGGGAGGAAGGGGGGTACAAACCATCAAGTTGCCTGGGAGGAGGCTTGGGGAAAGGAGGGGGGAATATTTGGGAAATACTGCCTTTGATTAACACAGACTTAATTGGAACGTAACAAAGGAGGGTGGTGGGGGGGGAAGGTTTGGCAAGTTAAATCTTTCCAGTGCCATACATCTGAGGAAGCCAACGGTGGCCTATGGAGAGTCTGAATGGGCAATGTGGCAAATGCCAGGGGTGTGTAATTTTATCTGTGGGGTTATGACAGCCATCATTTTGAAACATGGTGACTATCAGAACGAATTAATTCTCCAAGCCCAGGGGCTGCATTAAGATAGAGCTGCAGCTGGTATGCTGAGGAATGCTGCACACCCGGCAGAGGCCATCGCTTTTATCAGTGTTAATGAGGGAGAAGGCACAGACAGCTGATCTAAACCCCAATGTGTTCATGATGCATACAGCTGATGGCGATGCAGACTGCCAGGCAAGGGGTGGTCCTAGCCATAGATTAGATCCTCATAGTGGCCTCTTCAGCTTTCTTTCTTTTCCCCTCCTTTTTTTTTTTTTTTATGTTCTCAAAAGAGTCTTTCAGCTGGTGAAATTGTAAACAAAAGGCATTCTAGCCAGAGCCATGGCCGAGAGGGCTTTGCTAGGGAGACATGGGGAAAGCAGTGTACGCAGCACTAACTTGGACAATGTCATTTACTACAAATTTTAAGGAAAGTGTTGGGAGGGGGAGCTGTAAGGCTGAGTTTATAATCAGAATTATGCTCTATAGAAAATGACTACAACATCAGGAGCTGCTCAGATGTACCTCTGCCAACTTTCTATGTTATATTTGCAAGTTGCTTAAAAAAATGAAAGTCATCCTCAAGCCATAGGTAAGGCCCCATGTCTTGTAGATCCAGTAGGACACAAGACATATAAATAAGTCCCTATTTTTTTTGAAAGTGTTCCCCATGTACAGCTATGAGACAGATGTACAAGGGGAGGAAGCTACAGGGTTCCTGGGTAGCAATGCCATGGAGGTGACATAGAGGAATATTAAAGCCATCTTTGTGTTCCTGTCTCTACTCTGCATGCCCTTTCTTGTAGTTCTTGATAGACTATGCATAGGCTCTGGTCCCATGTTGCTGCCACTAATGATATGATAAAGGGAGAAGGTACTGCCCTGGTACAAAATCTTTATTTTTTAAAAAACTTTGGATCTTCCTAGTGATACAGCACACTTCAGGATCATTATATGTCATATTTAATGGAGTATAAATATAGCATGTCTTCTTTGCAGAGATTTGAAATTAAAATAACCACAATTATGAGCTGCTGGATAAATACACCAAAATAAACTTGTAGTTTGAGTTAATACCTGTGTGATGTCAGCAGATAAGGAGCTTCAGCTTTAAGATGTGATCAAAAGATATTGGAAGTTAGGAACAAATAATGGGCTTCCAAAAGATGAGATGTTGACTCAAATGGATCTTGATGGCAATTCTCAAGCAAACCTATTTCACAGTTTATAAACAATCAGGAAGGAAACTGGGGTTGTTTGTATGTGTCTTGTACTTCTGTAGTTCTGCTAAGGTTGCAGTATGTAAAGCAAAACTATTGGGAAAGCCCTGAGATTCCAGGATTTGGGATGGGCAGAAGGATGTAGATCATGGATTTCTGGTGCTGTAAAAGTTACACTGATTTTTCTAACCCCATTGCAGAGAAGCAGGGAAGAGAGCAGTGCACACATTTCAGATCTCAGCAGTTGGCCATGGTAGGACTAGAGATGTTTGGAAAATCCAGGCACCATAAGGTAAGGGATTCTGTGGAGTTGAGGGAAAGAGCAGAGGCTTTGTTGTTACTGTGGTGTTAGTACCTGCAGACTTCCTTCCTTGCTCTAGACAATGCAGAGAGCTCTCTGTAACTTTGGCTACATAGAGCCTGTATGTTTTCATAGTAATACTTTTGTTTTGGCTAGTCAGACTTAAACAAAGTTAGATTAATATAGTTAATAATTTACTACTGATAGAACTGAATTGCAGATAATGATATGGAACAATCAACCCTTGCTCAGGTATATTTTTTTCTTTTTAAAAGCAGCTTTTATAATATCATCCAAATATATGTGTTTATGGTTATAGTGCATTGATTTCAGCCAATTATCTCGTCTAGGAAAAGCCACCTCAAAATAAGATTGAGAAAGAAAATTGTGCAGAAAAACAATATGGCATAATTTTGGCAAATAGAATCACACAATGTTATTTTTCATTGTCTTTTTTTCTTACGATAGGTAACTTGCCATGGTTTATATCAGTTAGAGGTATCTGTTATGTGCTGTGCTAGTTGGGTAAAACAGTGTTGTAATGCAGAATAGAAGTCCCTAAGCCGTGATCCAAGGGCAACAGGTTGCCCACAGGGACATCTGATACTGCTGGGAAGAGCCAAGTGCAGTGTTGCCTGGCCAGCAGCTGCTGCCATAAGAAATAGATCTGGACTTGGTAGAAGGAAGCTCAGGATGCATTTTTTGCTTCATTGCTTAAATTACAAGCCACTCTCCCTTCTGTCTTCTGGCTGAATCTTCTCTCCTTTCTGCCTGTCTGTAGTTTGTCTGGCTTTCACAATGGTTGTGTGTCAGTGCCCCCAAAAGTGACACCTGGGGCAAGGATGGCTCCTGCACAAGTTAATGCTGAGAATAAAATGCAGTTAGTTTCTCCATCAGTATCCTCCATCCCTCTTCAGTTCAGTACGAAGGAACATCGAATGGTTTAAGTTGGAAGGGACTACGAAGATCTTCTAGTTCCAACCCCCGTGCCAGACCCCGAGGCAGTTTTGCGGCAGGGGCGGGCGGGGATCCCTGCCGGGACCTGAATCCTCCCCGCGGTGCCACCGGAGGGCAGCAGAGCCCAAGCCACGGCTCCAACCCCCCAAACCCGCGGGCAGCAGCACCTGCAAGCGGCTCCTCGAGTCCCCACGACCCGCTGCGAGAGCCTTATGGGAGGCAGCTTCCCTGCGTGTGAGAGGGACAACACGCTTACGTGACTGAGGAGGTTTCCTAAAAATGGTCTGAGAGAATGTGGGTATAGAGAAATATATAAAATAAATGTAGATTAAAATATATAATATGTAATAAACATATAGAAAATTAAAACATGAAATATAGAAATAAATACACAAACCAAATATATTTCCATATAAATATATATTAAAAGTGTAAAAATACATAAAACAAATACATGAGTACATAAAATATATAAAATCAACTTAAAAGGTGCAAAATAAATATAAACTGTATAAAATACACTAGAACATATGATAAATAGCTACAAAATAAATATTAAAATATAAAATAAAGTCATAAAAGTGTAATTATAGCACTATTAAAATGGTGAGTGGTTTTTATCTGAAGGAGTGGTTTGGAAACAGTCATCTAGTTGCAAAGATTTCATAGTACCTGAGGTAGGGAGAAGATGTAGTCAGGTACCTGCACAAACATACAGTGCATGTCCATGATGAGCAGCCAGGGAACTGTTCTATTTCCCCTGACTCCCACAGAGTTGTATATACACTATGAATAAGAAATTTGAGTGATTTCAAATACACACGACTGGCTGCTGAAGTTCCATTTAAATGTTTCTACTTTGTGCCTTGAGTATTGAAGGCTAAACTTAGTTAGAAAGTTTACTGTCTTTTTTACAGAGATGAAGTAAACATACAAGGATTCATTCCGGTTATACAAAATGTATGGTAAGAAGATTATACTTTGTGTTAAACATACTGGAAAGTCTAAATAAACGTAAAACAGTCAAGTCAGTGTTGCTGGCAATGCGATTAGGCTGAGTACACATGCAGAAAAACCTCTTCAAAGGCTCACCTGTGTGTAGCAAGGTGCTGTACGGGAGGCACTTCTGCAGAACTGTGCAAAGTCCTCATCTACAAACAGAGATTAAGTGTTGGATATGTCTGATGTAAAACAAAAGAGCTACAGTTTTGAAATTTTTGATGGAGAATTCAAGTATTTAGAAGTATGAAGAGTCCAGAATTAAATGTTTTCCCCAAGGCTATTACTCAGTTTAACAGTTAGACAATATCATGAGGTGTCACCTAAAGAGAGGAAAAAACATGTTTTGTAGAGGCTATAAATTAGAAATTTTCTAGTTTTTGAGTGCTTGAATTGTTTTCAAATTTAAAAAATGGAAATGTTTAGGATTTGGTTGGTTTTTTTTTTTAAGTTTTTGGAAATGCAATTAACTAATTTTTTTTTTAAAAAAAGAGGAAAAAGAACAACCTAATCTACCTGCAAATGAAGTTTTAAAGCAGTTATTTCAAATTTGCCCATGTTATAAGAAATAGGAACAGCCCCACTACCATCACTCAAGGTTGAAGATGTATCTTTTCCTGGTCCTGGCACATATTCTTCCAAGACTCTCATCCAGCACTATCCCTCTGATTGCAGAATGTATATTAACATCATTTAACGTGAGCAACATTATAGTAGTGTAAAGACAGACTATTTCATATTCACACCTTCTCTAGCATCCTCTTTTTGTGCATGATCAATGACATTAGACCAGCCTAAACCCAAAAGTCCCTTCAGCCCCAGTGAGTTGTACCATGTGACTGTACACCCGAGACAAACGCTAGTTGGCTGTGCACAGTTATTGAGGGATAAGAAATAGCACTGTAGAACAATGCAATTTAAATTTCAGCTTTTTGTTTGTTTGTTTGTAAATTTTGACCTGCAGATGTGACATTACATAAAAACCTCAAGTATTGATTGGAGAAATTATATTATTGACCTCCTGCGGGGAAACAACCTCTACTTTCTTAGGGGAAGACCAAATAGATAATTAAAAATGTGGCTTCAATATTTTAATGACAGAGATTCTCTTCCTTTTTCTTCTGACTCTGGTGTTTAGTTTTGATCGTCCCATCCCATGAAGGATATAAAATGACCTGGAAGGATCTAATTGTATAATTGTAGGTGGATAAGTCTTCACATCTTTTAGAAGTTTGTGGTTTTGAGGAACAAAGCAGAAAATTGTTTCACAGAATTCATATGCAGAATTTAGGTAGAATCTGTAAGAAGAAAACCTCTTTTTTCCTGTACAAAATATTTTTAATAACTTTGTTTTATTCCAACTCAACAGGTTGAGTTGAAGAAATATTACTGCAGGAAAAAACATAAATGTTCACCATTTTTACCTCACTTGCTGGTTAAAGCATCTGCCTTGCACACTGGACCCCTCAGAGATGTATCTTGTCTCAAACTTGGTTGAAGAGCAATTCAGGTGCCTAAACACAGGTGTCTAGTGGCTCTTCAGATGCCTTTGGAGGTTCAGGACTACTGAGTGCTGGTAATTCCTGGATTAGCACCTGGCAGCCACATGGGATACCATGAGACATCCAGTACAGTCCTAGACAAGTACGACACACCCTATGGGTGTAAGGACTCCAAGGAACTAGAAACCTGAAAGCTGTAGAGTTAATAAGACTCCAGAGGGCAGGGCCTAGGATGACCACAGAAATCTCCTTTCCAAGTTCTAATCAGGCAGACATCTACAGAATCACAATTCTTAAGAAATAGATTTTCTTCTTACTCATTAATCCACAAGTTAGGAGGCACAGGCTGCCTGGAGGTCTTGGGAACTGCAGTGCAGTTGTTACGAGGGAAAACCAAACTGATTCCTTGAAATCAGTATCTTCCCTCAGACAAGGTTTTTTGGAACCCAGGTTTCTGTCAGGAAAATCAACATAATGGACAAATCATGTGTTTTTTTACTTGCTGCAGGCTAAAATGAGAGAGTAAAGCAGAGTAGATACTAATCTGTTTCCATCAACCACTGCTGAGTATTTCAAGAGATGTTATGAAGCAAGTTCTCTGCCTGAGATCCAGTTGTCGCTGGCTTGGCACTCTCAGCTGTGGACTAGTTTTCGAAAGACCCCAGTTCCCATTGTGACTATTAGGACCAGGTTTTCAAAAGATTTCAAGAGTCTGAGTGCTGAACTCCTTTGAAAGAGTCCTAATAATTATTTAGGTGAGTAAATAGCATCTGAGTCTGGTTGTAAAAGCTGACTAGGAAGTCTGACCACACAGAATGTACTTTAGCAACATTAAATTTGCATGTTTCCTGTATATGATTTGCCTTTATATATTCTCAGCAGTTGAGCTGTTTTAGGTACAGATTCCTCAAAATTAGAATAGTAGAGCAGCTACAGGTTGCACTTGGGCATATTATTGTTAATTCAGGATCAATGAAATGCAGCCTTTCAACTGATGGATTTGTCATGTTAAAACTTGAATGCTACTATTGAACAAACTTTTCAGATTTGCTGATAAGTAATAAGAGCAGATATAGTAGAAGAATGAGGGTGAATTCTTCAGTTAGTGTCATACCTCAAGACCGAAGACTAGGGGGAAAGAGACTGCACTGATGGCTGTCTAGCACCCAAGGATGGCAGCACTGGGGCAGTGGCGAAGGTTTTAAGTACTGTATCTGTTACAAAGTTGGATTTAACTAATTCCTGTCACAGAGCTTAAGAGGCAAAATGCCCAAATTTGTATTCTTGGCAAAACTCCTGGCGAACACATTATTCTGAATTTAACTCTTAATATATATGAAAATGGAAGAGCATAGAAACACACTATGTAAAACTAAAGGCTCATTTAGACTATTGTCCTCTTGCTGAGAGTGGTCAGTACTTGAGGTCTAGCAAAAGAAAATTAGAAACTGGAAAAATGTACAATAATGATTTTAAAGTACTTTTTCAGGATTCTGCCTCTGACAACTTAATTTTATCTTGTTTATATTCATTCTTTTGCCTTCATAACTTCTTGTGGAAGTGACTTCCACAATGTAGTTCACACTATGTGAAAAAGCTCATCTCTTTTATGTCAAACCTATTGTCAGATACTGTGGTTGTGTGTCCCTGCATGCTGGGGTGTGAGAAATAGCCAATGCTCTGTTTATGGCTTTGTGGAACTGTGCCATATCCCTCAATTCTCTGCCCCTGCCATTTTTTTCCATATACAAGGGTTATAGTTGACATAGTTTCTCTCCATATGGGAGTCTTCCTGGACCTCCAACCTGAGTTTTGCCCTTCTCTGAGCTAAAATCCCTCACAGTTCACCTCTGTTGCTTTGGAAATGAGATGAGCTGAACTGTCACAGCATTCAAGATGCTTGTGCCTCATAGCTTCCTATTGCTATAGAACAGATTTTTTTCTGTTTTGTTTTCAAGTCACCTTAAAATTCTTAGCATTGTATATACTTTTCTGTCTACTCTTAAACATGGAGCTGATGTTACGGAGAGGCAGGCAAAGGGTCCCAGATTTTTTTTATTGAGTGTGAATACTGATTTAAAGACCTTCCTTGGATCACGGTTATTTTTCCACGTACTTGTGGATTAACGTAGGATCTCATTTGCTGCTTGTCCTCTGACTTGCTGTGAAATGCTCTTGCATCCCTTCTCTCAATTAGCCTTACCATCAACCTCTCCAAACATTTTTGTAACATGATTATGTTTTGTTGTCTCATTATTAACTCCATTTCCACCTATGCTTTCAGCAGTCATGTATCTCATTTCCTAGACAGTGTTTTCTCCATAATGTGAAAAATTGGCAGTGCATTCCTTTCCTTTATTTCCTATATTTCAGCTAGTTGATAATCCCCTTGAGGAACTTCATTCCATACCAGAGGCTTATGTAAAGGGCTATTATGCTCTGGAGCCTGAATGGATGGGTCATATAGATGGCTATAGCTCTGACAGAGCTGGGGATCTATGCTCCTCAGAAGAGTAGACTATCTGTTATCTCAGTTTCCTGATCAAGGTGCTCAGCTGTGTCATCAGCTTGCCATAAAAACTTTGTATTTCATTTATCATTTCTTTATCCAAAAGCAAGGTGGTGTTATAGATGTAAACTCCCACTTTCTTTTACTGTGTGAGGCTGAGAAATGAAAAGTGTTTGGTCATTTGGGACTCATGCAGAACTAAGAGTGGTATGGCAGTGATACTGTAAAGTGAAATATTTATTATTTTTTTGCTTAAAATTGGATAAGAATATCTAAAATATATTATGTTGGTTTCATGAAAAATCCCTCTGGTGAGAAGTGTATTGTTCTATCTTTTGAAAGCAAGGGTTACACAATAGATAGAATTACAGGATTATTTTGAACAGTCTTTGAATAACTTGTTTTCTGACTGGCTGGTTGCTATAACCTCATGCTGCCCCCAATGTATTGTCTTTGGCTGGAAATTAGATACCTGCACAGAGTTGCAAACATGATCTGCAGAACATGAAATAGAAAATCTCAAATGTATGTGGAGTGAGACTGCCCTGCATATTAGATACAAGGAAGTGTGCTTTGAGACTTGGTGTTGTGGAAGTTGTATTTTCTTCTTTCAATTATTTAAACCACTTGAGCTTGTCTCTCAAACTTAATAACACCATGAAAATCCCCTGGTGAAACTACAGTTTATGATACCAGGTAAGGTGTATTTTATTTTCTATTTCCTAAATTATTATTTGTCAGCAAGTGCTACGGATTGCTTTTCAGTAATTGTGTTTTGTGTGATCGATGCACTGAGATGTTTTGTCTGTCTGTTGGACTTTTGGGTGCACAGAGCCCTTTACCAGAAGTATTCAGAAATCTCTCTCATTTTGGTTACTGCTGCCTTAGGAGGGGATTTGCTGTTTGTTCCCATTGCTGAGGAAGTGCTTAGGAAGTGCTTGGACGTATGGTCCTATTAACTAATAATTCATCTGAGTGCAGGTGAAGACATGGATGATTGTGACCACAAAACATTTGTATGTCTCTTCATCCTGCTCTCTCTGTGCACTCCAGAGCCCCAGAAGCACCAACCACACTTGGGCACCTCTGTTCCTGCTTGCACCCACATTTTGTCCTGAGGCCTGGGGAGCCCTCGCTCTGTTGGGCTGGGGGTGCCAGGAAACACTGTCATCCTGATAGGAGCAGAACAAAGTCTCAAAAGAAATGAAGCATCCATTTACAAACTGGGTACACTTATCTGGCTTGGGTGACCTGATGGAGAGGGGAACAGATCTCTCTTGCCAGGCCTGTATGAGTGTATGTGTTGTGTTATTAATCTTCAGTGATAATGATATTGTAGTCCTTGTCTGACACCAAAGAACACAACAGCTCATACCCACCTGTAGTTCATGGATGCCATATATACTTTTGTTTGCATGTGTCAGGACACTGCTAGTACCACTTGCCACTTGTCTTCTCTTAAATGGCCTAGTTTTTAGATCAGTCATTCAGAAAATGGGGGATTCGATCTCTTTGGTTATTTTTCCATTGTTTCTTCACTGCAAAATGTGTCACTAGCCTTGGGACAGGATATTCTGCCTTGTTAAAAAACTGCATTCCTAAAAGTGTGTCTCAGTAATTGTTTGGTGGAATTCCCTTCTTTATCTAAACCCCATGGAAAATTTATGGGAAATAGAATGTTTATAATGAAATACTTTTTTTCTTTTAGGACTATAAAAATAATTAGGATTTTCATGATATATGATGAGCACTGACAATTATGAATTCTGACATGAACACATAGGCAATAACACAGATTTAATTTTTATTTATATTAGAAATGTATTGCCGCAATGAATTAATGTCAGTGTCATAGTGTTAAATGAAGGTCTTAAAAAATTTGTGTTTATGTAAGGGATTAATGAGGCTAATTCTGTTTCATTACAGGAAGCCAAGAGGTAGCTATTACAAAAATGCTAGCTAGTACCTCTATAATAAAGGCAGTGATATAGGAGGAAAACATAGCTAGAGAATTTCAGAAGAGAAAAATAATTAGTCCAGATAACAACCTACTGGAGTGAGCTGGAGCCTCCAAGCACTGAAGGGACATTTTTAGGTATCTTTCAAAAGCAGATCCTACAGTTATATGAGTAATTGTGAGTGGGACTTAGTGCTGTGCTGGAGGGTTTAGGGTGTATTGTGGGGACTGGTTCATAACTTCTCCCAGGTTGCCCTTTGGGGCTTTAATTCTTTTGCATATTTTGGCTTAGCTGCATGATCTGGATGAGATGGCATGTTACACTGAAATCACCTGATTTTGGGCTGTTATCACAGAGATGCTAATGATGCCAAAACTGAACTTATGAAGTAGGTTGTATGCTGTATTTGTTGCAGCCCAGAGGGTGGTTTCATGGCAGCAGAGTAGAGAAATTGCCCCTGACTGTAATTGAAATGTTTTCAGAACAAGGAGGGGAAAACTGATTTGTGACTTAAGGAGATCTTTCCAAAATCCATTCAAGAACAGCTAAAAAAAGAGCCAGCTAGTTGTAAGAAAAAAGGGTGATTTAAAAAGGGAGCATATGTTGTTGCCTCCAGCCAGTTGGCCTAGAGATGTTATAGGTAGGACCACTACAGTAATTAGTGTTGGATCCATTCCTCTCAAAATCAATAGTAAAATACAGAACACTGTACAGTGCTGTGACGTAATGTCGGATGGATCTGGGAAGAAATCCTGTCACAAACTTATATGCTTTTATCCCTATAGGGCCTATCTTTCAGCAAAACTCTTGTGAAAAGTGGAAATTACTCAGTCAGACCAAAGCTACAAGAAAACTGGGACTATCTAACTTCAATGTTGGCTAAATCTTCTTTATTAAGGTCCTGGTTTTCCTGTGTGGAGATATTAAAATATGTCAATAATGTAATTAATGAGAATGTGAAAATTCTCTGACAGTTACAAGTTTGGAATTTAGACTAAATAGGATGAATGTATAAAACATGGTTTACACTCTGCTGAATGGGAGGTCCACCAGCACTGTTGCTTCCTCTGGAGTGACAAAGGTATGTGTTTTGGCTTCAAGGACATCAAATTCATCCTCTGGCAACCTGTGTGGTATGGACCACTGTAAATCCCTCTCTAAACCTCCATTTAAAAAGTACTGGAATCTGTCCATAAAAGCTAACATTCTGTTTTCCCCAGTGCTAAATTACCGTAGCATTTGATAAACACAGTACGCCTTAAGAGGGTATATCAGCCACTGTTATCCAAATTTAATTTTCTAGACTAAATATTCATTTGGATCATTAGAGCTATTAAATCCTGTGTCAGTTTTTAAGGATCTGGCTGTGCCTGAGTGCTAGAAGGAGCCTGAAAAGAATCATATCCTGTCAAGATAAATGATTGAACTGTTCAATGAACTCTTTGACTGGCATTGGTTCCAGTCATGCCAGCTGAAGCTCAATTCCTCTTTGTCTGTGTGGTCTTGTTTTCACCTTGCCTGTGGGGTGAAAGAGGTTTGATGTGACCTCCTTGCAGATGGAGGCATGAGCCTAACCTCTATTTACACCCTGTCATAATAGGGAGCTGGCAAACACTGCCACTCGCTGCTGCTCTCCTCATTTTTCCTGCTTTTTTTTGTTTCAAATAGTTAGAAGTTGTGCATTCAAATAATAATCTAATTAGCATGGGCTTATAACATCTTGTTTATGTTGTCTCCTCTATTTTGAACAAAAAGGAGCAGAGAAAATATGGTCTTTTGGATATCTTAAGTACTGCCTTAGAGACTGCAAATGAAGTGGAGAAATAAGGTAACTGGATAATGTACATATAGTTTTGTCATTTTGAAATAAAAATTTGAGATACAAGCTAATTCCACAGTCTGAGATTGAGACACTGATTTGAAAGTTTGTGTATGATGCTTGATACCTGATTTATGTTTTGGCATTCATCAAACCTTCTCCGAACAATCTGAGTTTGTTGATAGTGCTGTATGTTTGCACTGGCTCTAAACTAATTTACTGTCTACAACAGTAAAACTATTGTTCAGCCCTTTTTCTCCCTGCCCAGATTTTATGTGTCACTTACTGCCTTGTGCTTCTTCTCTCCCTTTCCCTCTGGCTCCTTGATTGTTTCTTTGGCCAGACTTGGAATGGCAAAGTAGTCAAGTCTGCCAGCATCTCCCAGCTCCATATTCTGACAGTGACTGCCCTGGAGCACCTGGGCTCCAACAGAGTTTAGTAGAAGCATGCATCTCCTCTGAAAAACAGAAGGGAGAAAAGAGTTGCTGATGTCTCTTCTGGAAAACAATTGTGTAGATTTGAGGATTTTCAGGTGAAGTGAGACACTGCAGGTCAACTTGAATGTGTTGTTTCATTAATGCAGGGCAGAGCCCTGTTTAACTCTACAGTAGCTGCCTCCCGACAGTGATTTATCACCATAGTGTGGAACAAGTTTGTGACCTACAGCAGTGACTGATAGCTCCTCTAGACTTCACAAAAAGGAAGAAAAGAAGCCTCATTTATGATGAGGAAAGAGGTGATTCTAAAAAGAAAGCAAGCAAAAATGTGCTGATGAATCCCCTTTGCGTTTTGAGGGATCATTTCTATCTATACAAGGAGATAAATTATAAATAGACCTAAAATATATGTACCATTGTTTCATGGCTGCATTAAAAGGAAACAAGTTGCAAATCAGATAGCATAATGTGAGAAGATAGCTAGAACCCTATTGTGGAATACATAAAAATATAATTTCAGAAAACAAAGAATCCTTTTGTAAATAATGGAGAAAGAAAATGAAAAAAACTCCCTCTATTCAACCTATAGTTCAGATTAAATTCTTTTACAAGTAAATCCTAATTGGAGCAAAGAGAGCAGGAACTACCTACATTCACTGAATGTCCCCTTGAACAATTATGTGTGTCTATACCAGACGGGAGATTGAGTGACAGTTGAGTCAAAGTGCTGTTGTTACTGTGCAGCAGGTTGAAGAAACCCCCTAAATTTGGGGCTGTGGAGAAGAGACTAAATCAAGTTGCCTCAAAGGGTAAAAATCTTTGTCCTCTCAGGGTACTACTGCAAATGGAGGAGATACGTGGGAGAAGTCTTTGGTAGTGCTTAGAGGGAGCCTTAGCAACTCCTTCCCTGACATGCCTGATCTCTGCCTTCAAGGCCTGGGAGATGGGGAGTGACTTAAATGATCATGTGTCTGACCAATGAGATCAGCAGAAGGTTTTTCTTCTTATCTCTTTCTACATCATAACACCTCAGGAAAGAAACTTCCACTTCTCTCCCTTGTCTTCCTTTGTCTTCTTTGTATTAATCCTGGAAGGCAAAAATATCCAAATTAGCTCATGGATTTTAATCCTTTTTCAGACCTGCTGCTATGTGCTATAGTAAGCTGTTGCATGCTTTGTAATACCTCACTTTTTGTGTCCAATGATGTGTACTTGTAGCAAATCTAGTTGGATGCTTCCAGAAAATGTTTTTTCTTCTTTCCCATGAGAGGATACTTAGTTACAGCAAAAGCTGTTTTCAGGAAAGGACAAATACTTGGAACTGCATATTTCAACATTCTCTAGCTGAAGTTTTTATTTTTCTGCTTTGGCATTCTTGAGACTATCGAAAGAAAGCATTTCAGCTTAACTTCCCCTTCTTTCTCTCCCCATGGCTATTGATTTGCAAACATTTTCAGGATTTTAGCTTTTTGTTCCATTGGGAAGATGAAGAGTTTGGATCCTTGGATGGGCAGAGGCAAGGAGGGCTTCTCAGGTTGGCTCTCATGCCCCATGGTGCGTGTGCAAGGGTTCATAGGTAGCAGCAAGGCAAAACCTTGAGGTACATTACCCTGGCCACCTTCCGGTCCCTGAGCGGGACTCTGATGTGTAGCAGCCTCTGCAGCAGCTTATGGCAGAGATGTCCCTTGCTAAAGCCCTTTCCTGGAGCAGCTTTGTATGCACAGAAAAGCCTTTTTACTTGTGCTTTCCTCAGCGGCTCAGGGTTTGTCCCCTACATTACTTCCAGGGGCTGCTTGGTTTTGGAGTAAGCCGTGAACTTAGAGCACCGATTGCATTAATTGCTTTCACGCCAGCATATTTCCATTGTGGCTGCCATTATAGTTGTGTAATGTTTCTTCTTTCTCTTCTTTCATGGCTTTCTTTGCCTTGACAGGCTCAGTCAGATTCCCTCATTCACATCTGCTAATGTGAGGGCTGAATAGAATAAATCTATGCAATGATGGCTTCAGAAAAGAGTGGGGGAGGATAGTGGAGAAGGAACTGTCTCAAAAATAATTTCCACTTAAAAAGTGAGATTTAAATAAACAATTTCAGTTAGTTTCTCTCAAGCAAGGTGCTTGTGATATGAGTAGTAACAGGGCCTCAAATCCAGAAGTCTTATCGTCCTCCCTGCTCCTTTTTTCCTCAACTTAAAAGTCACCCAAGCGAAGGAACAGACAATGCACAGATTACTTTATTTGGCTTCAGCAGGTTTGCCAGAAGTGGAGAATGCTGCCAAGCTCCTCAAGACAAGCTATGCTGGGTGCTTGCCCTTGTGCCAGTGTGAAGACAAAAAAAAATCAGAAGCCTTGAAAAGAAGCTGGTGCAGCACATGGCTCTTTCCCACTCCTCACAAATGATGGCTGTTGGGCTCATTAACCTCTTCTGGGGCTCAGTCAGTTCATGCTGTGCAGCAGCAGAGAGCTGAATGAAATAAAAGGCTCACAGGACCCATAGAAATGCCATAACTCCTTCATTCCCAACACATACGCAAAGGCTGCCTTCCTTGTGGAATACCAAGTGCCTCTCGTCAAACTCTTAATAAGTCAATCCTGGCTCCATGTGGCGGTGACAGCTCAGATTCCAGCACAGACGCGTGGGGCCAAGCCCAGCTCCCCATTTACCCCACTGGCTTTGGCAAACCACCTCAGGCTCGTGCTTGGCTTCTCTCTGCCAGCATGCTTGAATGAGACTGACTCTTCTGCAGACATCAGTTCAGCTTACCAGCCTGACCAGCCCTGTCTCTGTGCTCAGGCTAGTCCTGCTCACATCCTTAGCACGGGTCTAAAAGGAGGCACATAATGAGCTTTTGGCTTATAAGATCATTAAATAGCTCCATAACATCCCTTATAAAAAAATGTCTTTTTTATCTGAGTGGCTATGGTTCTGATAAATGAAAGAGAATCTCCTCTTTGTGCTTATAAATGAACAAAGAGGACTGTATGGGCTGATCTGAGGCCCACAGAAATGAAAGGAAAACCAAAGACTTCAAGGCACTTCAAATGTAGGGTCTCCTAACCAGTAGCCTTTGATTTTAAGGATTTTTATCTCAAACTGAAGAGGACAAAGCTACTGTTTGAAAGGAGCTATGAGCAGTTGAAGGGCATGATAAACTCCTATCTAAGCCTGCAGAAGGAATATATGTGCCACAAGCAGACTAAGATATGAGCTTCAGTATTTAAAACAAGAGGGAAGAATAATGAAAACAAAGCATACAGACAATTGGGGAAAACTCAGAAAATGTAACAGAGGAAAAAGCCCCTAAATAAAGTTCTCTGTGGCAGTTTGAACAATAAAGGGAAACACATTATGGCACAAATGAATGTTTTCCTTTAGCATTTTTCACCTGAATGAATTTAAATATCAAAAAGCAAAGTAAGCGGAAAAAGAAAAAAAAAAGGGGAGGGAAGAAAATGCCACTGTAGCAAAACATATATGAAAACACGTGAAATACATTTTATTATGTAGTATTAACGCATTGTCTTTGACCCCAAAATACAATATTATTGAGTGCTTCTTAGATGTAGATGAGTGGACATGAAGAACTGCTTTCCCTGTCTCATGATTCTGTTGCCTTCTGGATGAGGAGCTATTTCTGGAATTACCCTTTTCCTTTTTTACCTACCCTAGGTCCCAGTCACCATCTATTCATTGCATTCTGTGAGCTTTTGGATGGTGTCCCTTCTGTCAAGTCAATGAATATCTTGTTTTGCTATCAGAGATTGAAGGATCTGTTTCCCCGATGCCTTGGTCAAGCTGAGAAAGCTTCCCAAGCTCACCATGCAGTGAAAAATAACCAGATCAGGAGTTTTTATAATAGAAATTTTTAATTTGAAAAGGACATCAAAACTGCACTTTTTTTTTTTTTGTAATCCTATATATCTTTAAAAGAAATAGCATCAGAAAGTTTGTAGCTTGTCTGACTTTACCTCAGAGAGAGGCATGTAATTGAATTTCCTTTTGTTTCATTTCAGTTCAAATCCATGAATGTCTATTTGCTGGTCTTATGCTTGGTATGTAAAACAAAAAGCAAAGCCTAGTTAAGAGAAGTAACAGCAAAATGGTATGAGTGTTTCTAAAGGATGAAAAGTGTGTGGTCTTCATTCAGATTTCAAACTGGTTTGACCCCATGTCATCCTATTGGCTTTTAGTTATTGTCCTGATTTATGTTAGCACAGACAAGAGGAGGATTAGATATAAATGTGGTAGTCCGTTGTTTAGATGAAACATGTTTGTTTTCTGTACTATCATCCAGAGAAGTTGACTAGAATTACGTAATTGGAAATATCCTCATTTTTTAAAAAAAAGGTATATAGAATCATCTGTATGTTCATTTCATGCAGAATTTAGAATTAGTGATTGAAACACAGCAGAAAAAAAAGCACAGTTCTGGATCATTAGCAAAGCATTCTTAGACATACTTCTATCCTCAATTTCTTAGTAATGAACATACACAAAGCGATTAATTTTATAAATGTACTACAGATCTGATAATCTGCAAATGCTGAGATTATACTTTTGGTAAATTGAAGTTCTACCTAATCCACTGAAAAATGATTAAAGAATTGCCATCTTCTTTTTCATGTGTACCTATCATACCAGAACATTGCACTGTTACTAAAGCCCACTTGACTATACATACTCTTGTGATAAGCAATTTTTTAGAAAAGAGAGTAATTTATCACTTGCAAACTAAACATAAAATAAGGCTGTCTTAACTTGGCAGATTTTTTGAATTTTGGTATAGTTATGGGAAAAATGTGTCTTCACTTGTGTACCACCACTGGGACTAGGTAGAGCCTGCTGAGTGTAGAATATGGTCCTTACTGTAAAGTCTAATATGGCTTAAATTTAGACAGCAATATGAATTACATATATCATGTTTGTGTTCTTAACCTTAGCTGATGAAAGTAGGTGAACCAGTAACAGGGAAGAGAGAACAGTTAGATGTATGTGGCACTGGCTAACGTGAATGTGGCTCGCACAGTGGCATGTCAGTAACATGCTGGAACATGAAAACTGATGGGAAGTTGACAAAGAAGAGTCCTCTTTAGAAGGCAAATATGAGTAGATAAGTATCTTTCCATATCATGGAATTGTTTCTGTTTCTTGAACATGCTGGACCCTGGTGTGGTAGCCACTGATGTTGTCTGTTTTAACCCTGATTAATTTTAATGACAGCAAAATAGGACCAAGATCTTCTAGACTACAATTTGTCTCCTTGATGTATTTGCTGCCTCCCCATCTCCTGTTGGGTGACATTTCTGCAAAGTCTCTTCCAAAGGTGTTGCGATGCTGGGTCAGGCCATTCTGAAACCTGTCCTCGGCCCCAGGGACACAGAGAGGTGAGAAAATAGGGCAGGAGATGAGCTGGGAAAGGTGGAAGGACTGGAGAGAGAAAAGGAAGGAAACGGAAAAGAGGAACTTTTCCAAGTAGTGAGTGATATGACAGGAGAACCAGTCTCAGGTTGCACCAGGAAAGATTTAAGTTGTGTATCAGCAAAAATGTCTTCGTGGAAAGGATTGTCCAGAATAGTAACAAGCTGCCTGGGAAAGTGATGGAGTTACCATCCCTGGAGGTACTTAAAAGACACGTACATCTGGTGCTTAGGAGGGACACAGTTAAGTCATGGACTTGACAGTGCCACATTTATGCCTTGACTTGATGAGCTTGAAGGTCTTCTGAAACCTGAAGGATTCTGTGGTTCTATATATTGGCTTGAGACTGTATTTTGTGACCTTTGACTCGTGATATGGTCACAGTGAAAAAAGCTTTGCAGAGTCTTTTTCTCAGACTGATGTGAGACAGTGATGAAAGGTTCTTCGTGTTATCTCTTTCCCATAAAACTTCATTGAAGGAATAGTAAATGATACTGTGTCAAAGACATGGCTTATCAAATAACCATGCCTCTGCCTCTGGGATTTATACTTCTGTTCCTAATTTTGTATAAGCTGTTTTAAAATGCTTCATGGAGTTATGCTGAGAATATTAACATTGTGAAAAAGATATATGAGAGTTAAGAAACATTGAAACTGAATCACCTTCAGCAATATCCTGCAGTGTATGTGTTATCATACAGCTTTTAATTGAAGCATGACACTTGAGTTTACAACACAATCCCACTGAAAAATGAAAAGAACATTTTAGAAAAGCTTTATAAGATCATTTTGAAAGGGGTTTTTTTTGTTTGTCTGTGGGGTTTTTTATTTTTTGTTTTTATCATGAGAGACTGGAGATAGAGATTTTATAAACAGGTGAAGTAGAAGCTGTATGTGATGATGTGTAGTATGACTAGACTGTGATGAAACAGTGTGAATGCTCCTCTGGACACACAGTGGAGCTGCCTCTCAGCCAGCTGCAATGGTTACTACTGCCATGTCGCTGCAGCAGTGTGCTCTCAGCATGACAGAAGAAATGATCATTTATCCAGATTCTTTTTGAACTTTAGAGCTTGCATTGTGTTTTGTGCTGCTGAAGCCTGGGTGGTTTTAGTGCCTGAATTAACAAGTTAGCAGCAAACTCCAGGGTGACCTGCAACCATTGCCTGCAGGGTAGAGGCTGCCTCCTGTCAATCACTGAACTTGAACTTCATGTTGACAATGAAGTTTCCTAGAGATGCTCCCCTCTCTGGCTTAGGAATTGTATATAGGGAAGGATAGCCTCTAGTTCAGAGTAGCCACTATGGTAAGATGAAAACATATAGATAGTCTGTATTCAGAAGTCCTTTGAGGATGCAGTTTCTTGGGGGAAAAAACCTCCAACAAGTCGGTGTTACAAAGATGGGGTACCTTAATATTAGGAGGCAGACTTACTAAAACAGAACTTCTTTAGGCAAAGTGACATCCCAAACACTACGATGTGCCAGAAATGGAGTAATTAAGAAAATAGAAAGTAAATGCTCTGCCAGTGGTGAAAATCTCCGGAGTATGGGAAGCCTTAAATGGTGCACAGTTTGGTGCTTGCAAGCAGTATATGCATGTAAAAGAAGACTGCAAAAAAGTCTCATTATTTCTGTAGGCAGTAATTAGCTCCATATTCTGCTGTGCCTTAGTAGTTACAGTTAAATCTGGCAGGGCAGACTAGGTGTGAAACTGTGCTGAGGAATGTCACACTAAATCTGTATCAGAGACCAAAATGAAAGATGAAGCATTTTTGAGTGAGCTGAAGTTATATCTTTCATCATTGTAGGAGGCAACTAATCTTCTGAGGGTTGGGTCATGACTGCTGCCCAGAGCTGAACACCTCACATTGTGAGCAGTTCAGAAATAATGCCAAACAGCACAGCTAGACTTTGCCAATCCACAAAATCATGCTTCACAGGATGAAGTTTATATTAAAGGATCAACACTTCCCTGAAACATGGTTGTGCTGGATTTGCAGACAGAATATCAAGAAAAAAAACAAAAGGCAGAGGTAGACTGAGAGATCTCAGTGTCAGAGCCCAAAGAGGACAAAAACCGCACAATTGCTACAGGAAGCGAAAAGCAGGACACGCGTGGAAGGGTACAAAAGTTGGGTTGGTGGGACCAGCTTGTAAGAAGCAGAACCCTGCAGCCAGGGGAGGTGAGGCTGGTGTGGGTGCCCACTGCCACCTCTACTGTGGATGTTGTCCCAGTGAGTACCCCACTGCTCATTGGTGAGCAGGAGAACCTTGGTGCAAAACCAGTGTGATGGCAGAGGCAGGACTTTGGCTGATAAACCTAATGCCATTAGAAAAGTTAGAGGTTAAATCAGAGCTCCCTCTGATTGAAAGAAGATTGAAAATACCTATTGAGTCTCCTTACTGCCTGATTCCCAAAACAATGTGGTAAGCAGTGTCTTTTATAAAGAGAGAATTACAGGGTTATTTGTGCTAATTAGGGCTCTGATAGACATTGTCTATGGATTTGTCTATCAACCTCCTGATTAACATTCATATTTCTTCATGAAGGAAAGCACTGAAAAATAACTTGAGGCTTTCTTTCCTGCTGTCAGCTGGCTGAGCAAAGAGAGGAAACCATTGCTATGGGTGCCTGTCTGGCTCCTAGGTGTTTCTGCATTTGATTTTCTTGCTCATGACAGCATAATGTGATTTCTTTTCTTTGTCATGTTTTCAAACATTTCCATCATCCAAGGAATTAAGCACAATACTTCTCTTAGTCTGCTTGTGATGAGTTATTAGTCACAGGTTACTCTGACAGAAAGTTGCTCAAGGCACTTTCATGGGCAGGAACAAAAGCAAAACCAGTTTACAATCCCTAGAAAATGACAAATTTTAATAGAAAGCAACTATTTATGAAGATAAATACTAGTGTACGGTTACCTATCACCAGGCTTGTTTTGATCTTTGGTTCTGAGGTGCAAAGATGCAGTCCTTGCCTTCTTTGGCAACAGAGATTAAGAAAGTGTGGTTTTAGCTGTAAGAACAAATGAGGAGACATGGAAAAATATGGCCATTGCTTTTTTTTCTTTTCCTTTGTTTTTGGTAGTGCTACTTTACACGAAGCCTTGCCCTTTAAATAAAGGATTTCCTTGCTGTCAGTTTATTTTTGTACAGAATTTTAAATCTCTCTTATAGCTAAGGAAAACTAAATGGGCTTTTGACAGTTCTGTGGCATTTGTAGCAAGGCAGGGGAGAAAAACACATGCAATGAGCAGACAAGGGATAGGTGGAGGAAACTTCAGAGCAGAATGATGCACAAAGAAAGAGTAAATTAGTAGGAAAACCAAACCTATGGAAGAGAAAAAGACTCTGTCTGGAATTAAACCCTAGATAAACTGTACTAAAATGCAAACATATTGATTAACTTCTATTTGTGAAAGACGTGCTCTGTGGAGTTATGTTTTCCATTTTTACTTTGTCTTTCTTGAAAAAGCTACTGTTATTTTCCCCACTAGTATTGATCAACGTAAGGGAAAACCTGTTTTCAAACAGGAAAATTTATTAGATAATTAAAAAAGGAAGGTTGCTTATGGAAGAATTGGCACCATTATTGAGATTGTGACCATGAGAGGCAGAAGAATATGGAAAAAAAGAGACTGTGCTAATGGACTGCAGTAACAAGATAACTCTTCTGTATTCAGCTGTCTTGGAGATGTTTTTAACAAGGTATAATATAAAGCAGGGGGGAGAACCTGTTAATTGGTAAAGATAAGTGTATGTTTGCTATCCTGGTTTTGCTCTGTACCCACAATGAAATGACTGTACACACCATTCACTACAACCCTCAGTCTCCATGCCAAGCTCTTGAACTGAAGGGCTGTGGTGCAAAGGACTTAAAAAAAAAAAGGTCCTAGATTCTACAGCCATGCCCATCTGGCCCTTCAGGACTGGTGTGAACATTTAGACCTCTAATTGCAATCTCATCTATGCACTCACCTGCATTTATATTCCTTCTCTGCAAGGGCAGGTGGTACTTGACCTTTGCTTGGGAGGAGGCAGTCCTCATCCTCTTCTCAAGTCCATTGCACCCATAACATCTCTTTAGTTCCTGTTCCTCTCCCTCCGACAGTGACCACAATTTTTAAAGCAGCTGAGAAACATAGAGTCCTAAATCTCAGAGAAGTTACTGAAATTTGTATTTGTTAAAAATGCTTTTGTTGGTTTTGAAATGGGACACAGGACATGCAAGACTTGCTTATATCAGCTCAGTCCCTACATATCCAGGGATTGTTTTTACAGACACTGTGGGCCAGCTGGGCTCCATTTACAACTCTTCTCATAGAAGAAAGTGTCTTAAAAGTTCTCCACAGATTTCTGGGACATAATGAGTGTTAAAGGTGTTTTGATGCATCTCAAATCTTAGTGTTGCAGTCCTCAGACGAACAAGCAATGTTGAAAATTGGGCTTGTATGTTCTATCCCAAAACGATGAGTTAAGACACATGAATTGAAAAAATTGAGGGATTGACTGACACTATGAAACTTCAGATTACCCACACTGCAAGTAAAGGGTAATTGTCAGTTCACAATAAATCATCTCATTGTCATGTAACAGACAGCATGGAGCACGTTAGTCTACATAAACATCCAATTTGCTGACTTGTAATGAAAATGCTGTTCTCTGGGGATGCTGCTGCAGTGTTTTACATGCTCTCTTGCTCACATGAACATGTTATATGAAAGGATGCTCTTTTCATAACTGAAAAATATCACTGGAGAATAGGCATTTTTATTAAAATTGTGTCTCCTGCTGACAGTTTACATATTTTGACAACCTCTTGGAGAGCAGCAATAATCAAGTGGAGTCCATGCTGTGTATGGCCCCAGTGATGCATGGCAGGAGCAGCGGAGACGCCGCTCCGCAGCCCGCCCGTCCTCACCCCCAGTGTGCTGGAGTGGGATTCCAAGTGCAGCTCTGCATTCATTACCACCTAATTATCTGCCTCAACGTCTTTCAAAGTCAGTTTTCCTCATGACTAAACTCAGTCCAAATATTTTTGTTTACCTGTGCTGACAGATTTTCATATGTGAAAGAGTTTCATATTATCCCATCTCTGCACCCTTATGGCTCCAGTCTCAGCAGAGGCAGCACTGGGGTATTAGACAAAAGTTATTCAGGGACATGAGGTCACTCTGCTTTCTGCTTGTCAACCACAGGTAATTTTACAAAAAGGGGAATAAATTCTGGGCTCCTCTCTCCATAGGCTAGTACAGTTTGAGTGAACTCATACATAAAATTAATAATTATTTTTCTTTGGAAATTAATGATAGTGAATCCTTGACCACAGAGTAAAGTCAATAAGAGGGTGACAGCACAGATTCATCACCAGGAACTGTAGGTTAGCCTCTACATGGACAAGCTGTGATCTTTCTAGTGCTTAATTTTTAGAAATTAAACTCTTAAAAGGGTGGTATTACGTACTTTATCTATTACTTACAGATGGATCCTTTCAGTGCAAATGAGATACAATGTCTTTGAGGTGTGGTAGTTGGATAAAATGAAATCCATGCATTTCATGGATTTACTACTGATTTTATGGATAATTGTATGGAACTTACAAACAACAAACTTACAGGAAATGATAGTGGAGGAAATGTAATCAGTTTTGAGATGAAGGATAGCCTATTCTATACAGAGTTACACAGGACTATGCCTGTGATCCCTGGGACTTAAAAAAAGTAAAAGATCTCATTTATTATTGTGACCTGTGGTTTCAGAACTGCTGAAAGTACCGCAGTGGCATATTTTAACTTTTGAATGTTGCTTAATTTTCACCTACATGTGAATGCAGTGAACCCATTCTGAGGAGACCAATTCCACAGCAGGGCAAACAAGGGTGTACCCTACACATTGCCAATATCTGCTGGAAATCAGCTGAAAATTTAAAATGGGCAAATATATCCCTGAAACATCTTGTTCAGTGGGTTTGCTTGGAAACCCTCAATGGCATATTGGGTGGGAGAAGTCAGAAAGCCTTGAAGATGGATAGAATAAAATTTCTCCTCTCTAGAGATCGATCACCACAATATGGTATAAAGTGGGTTTTGATCCTTATGTGTTCTAAGAAGGATTTTTTGAAGTCTCTGCTCATTCAGACTCCAATTCATGGAGGAATGAAGGATGTACTGTCACTAGTCCCTGGTTATTTCGAGAGATCTCACTAGACTTTGCTACCTTGTATTGCATGCATAGAAGATGGATTTTGGATATGTGGGTCAGAAAAAAATGAAGATAGTACTTAAAATGGTGATATTTATAGGCAAATGAATACCAGCTGAAAGTACTTCCTGCAAACCCCTGTGACTACATGATCTCCACAAAAAAGGCTTTCTTTTCCTCTAGTGAAAAGGAATCCAAATTTGGAAAGAAACTTTCTAACCTGCATGTGGCTTTAGCACAGCCAGATTGTAGATTGTTCTGCTCAGACCCAGTGCTAAGCACAGTTTATAAGCAAAAGTCTTACCATGGCTAGAGTAGTTTAGCAAAATATCCTGCCAAAACCTCCCTTCAGACTTTCCCTTGGTTTTGATTTGTCCTTTGCCTTGGTGCTGTATCTAAATTTGTCTGGTCTCTCTGTAGTGTCTCAGGGAGACAGGCTACCCTCTCCAGTCCCCACTGTGGAAACTTTCACCCAGGCCCTCACCTGCAGATGAATTTATCTTCTATAACTTTCTGAATGCCTGCCCCATCCAGTGCACCTGCCTAGGTGTTTCTTTTGCACAGAGGATATCACCATCATCCTGGAGTCTTTTTTCCAAATGTCTTCATATTTCAATATCCTGACTTTGCTTCTTATTTACACTTTGTCTTCTGTAATACTCCTATTTCTTGTATCTAGGCTACTTTTCAAAAACACCCTTCCTTTTATTCAATGACGCTGGTTGTGACAAATGGTTTGTCTGTCTCCAGATAAATTTTATCTGCGGCTGCTGCTTTTTTTGGTCTGCTCCCACCTTTTCTTTTTTGAGAATGCTAATGATCATTTGAGAGCAAATGATCGTTAAAGCAATTCATATGCATCACATCCTGCACACAGCTGGCCAGAGCAACTAAGAAATCTTACGGATATTACCTGCATCTGTTTCTGTTTATCATTTCAGCATTTGTTCTTGTTATTTTAAGGTACACTGGCTTAGGTAGTACAAACGTGTTTGGTGTAGAAGTTGTCCTTTTTTAATATTGTCTGATAATAGTACCCAAGGGAAAATTGGTGCTAGATGGGGCCCTGAATTCTAATTTAGTGCAAACAGTAAAATTCCTGATAAATGTGAACAAGTCTATACATTTCCAGAAGGAAATGAGGGATAATTCCTGTTTGATAGCTGTTGCTATCAGCAGGATGTCCTGCTGATCCTTGTGACAGGACAAGAGACAATGTGTACAAACTGAAACACCTCAAATTCCATCTGAACACAAGAAAGTAATTTTTTTTGTTTGTTTGAGCAACCTGCTTCCTTGGGTCCTGCTGAAGCAGGAGGTTGGACCAGGTGATCTCAAAAGGTGCCTTTCAACTTTGATTTGGGAATTCTGTGATGACTCATGTCAGTGAATCTTTGTTTATGTTATCTAATGCATGTTGTGTTAGTTCTGTACAATGCTGGTTTTCCTCAAGGTGCCACAGTTTGCCAAGTTGTCATGTCTGAGTTCAAATACACTGTATCAGCACGCTCTCCTTGTGCAGGGTAGGTCTTGACATTCTGACTTCCAAGGTTCAGCCTGGAAAAGAGGTTCAGGATCTCGCGTCCTAGTGGATGGAGTCTTTCGAATGCCTCTGTGAATCGGTGCATAAGAGAGTGAAGAAATAACAGAAGCCCTTTATGTGTATAAAACAGGATTTTTCTTTAGTTCTCCTGATGCTTTGCATCTTGATTTGCAGGCAGACTAAATTAATCAAAATAGTCTTTCTGGAAAAAACAAGAAAACAAGCTAGCACTGGATATACATACAACTTCCTCAACAGTTTGGCTAGGGAGATGACAAAAGTTATGCTCTATACATCATCATGAGGTGTGTGCTCTAGCTTTGTTTTTCAATATTATCTATCCATCTACTGATTTTAGTTTTACTAGAAGTGATTCTTCCCGTTTCTTCCACATTTACTTTATAACTGATGCAGTAACCTTTTGTTGGCTTAGAAATATAGACTTTAAAATGGAAGGTAAATCCAGAATTCAAATATTCTTTATTTCTTCTGTGTGGATTGCTCTGAACTACATGGTAACTAAAATAATAATAATATTCTAAAGGAAATATATCCGTCTTTAAGAGTCTGGTTTCTTCTTATTGATTCACGCAAGCAGTGAAGGCTATTAGCTGTGACATCTAAAAATATTTACTGCTTGCCTTCTGCAAGTTGATGGAAAAGTGACTTGCTCTATGTAAGAGGAGGTATTTCTAAACTGGAATATCTGCTTATATCTACTTGGTTATAGCTATGCACCATAACAAAACCCAAATACAGTTGTTTGTAATGAATGTTGCTTCTAGGTTTTCATCTAAGGAATCTGTTTTCCAGTGAGTGATGCATAGAGAGGAAAGCTCTGCAGCAGTGAGAATTTAGCTTGGCTTCTCAAGCACTTCTCTTTATAAACCCCTCATTCGTGCCTGGACCTCCCTTTTGGGTTAGAAAAGTTGAAAAAATGTTAATGAGAAACTCAGCAGACTGCCAAGATTTGCCAAGGATTTTGTCAATTTGCTTATTAGGCAGTAAGGTGTGACATTATCCCAAAACACCGGTGGTGTTGACTTAGAAGTGTAACTCCATATGAATCTTCAATTATTCCTATGGGTGAAGGACCTAAGCATACTTTTGTGAGAATCTGTTTCACGGGGGTTTGAAACGAAATGCCCAGACATGATCACTGTGAGCACTGGGGCTGGGTGTAACGCAGCTGTAAACCACAGAGAGCAGGCACTGCTTTGGCAATGGTGATGTGGGACAAAGCAGGTTCAAGGTCTCTTGAGAGGATGATGCGTGTGGAAGTGTGCAGGCACAGACATGCACATATATATGTAAATAAAGCTCTGTGTATGGATAAATAACCTCCCCAATCAGTGCAATGGTATATTGCCCAGAACAGCGTGCTCATGCAGCTGGAGCAGAGGTGGTCCCGTAGCCACTGCAGGGCTGCCCGTGGCTACAGGGAGGAGCAGGAGGTAGCCCCATCCTTATGCATGTGTTGAAACCAAGGGTACTCCACACCCATAGCGTTTTGTCTCCTCGTAGAATTTCTGAGGTGTTGGTTAAGTGCTTCGGTACTGCCCAGTTTGGGCTCCAGGGAGCTGTAATTTCTCTGCTTGTTAAGTGGATGGTATTTAATAGCAAATATATTCAAAATTATAAAAAAAAAATCGAACAATTTGGGGTCACATGCACAGATTTGACACCTTATTTATTTATTCATTGCTGTACAACATCTGAGGGTTTCTTTTTTCGCCCTCCCCTCCTTCCCCCCTTTACATTCAACCTATGCAAATATCTTGATTTTGCTGTGGCATTAAAATGACTTAGAAAAATATTAGCACTATTTCAGTATCTTATTCCACAGCAAATGTTCTTTCAGAGTGGGGAGGATTTCAGAGCAGGGAGGATTTCAGAGCGCTGTTTCCCCTCTGTAACCGTGGTGCTTCTGTGCCTGGCTTTGTGGGGACGCCTCGGCTGCCCTTTCTTCCCTCGGTGTCCATTGTGGCAGGCTCAGTCATGCATCCCTAAATCCAGCGCGTGCAGCAAAACGCTGACTTCCAGGGGCACCAAGGGCCTTCCTGAAACCGCCCCACTGGCTGGAAACACTGCATTTGTTTTATGTCGTCCTCTGGAAACAGCCGAGCCCCGAGCAGCCCGCCTGGCTTCCCACCCAGCCTGGGTGAGCCTCCCCCAGCGCCCGCCCCGGCGGGGGAACAGCCCCCGGCGGGGCCCCCCGACTCTCCTGCCCCCTAATCCCCCGCCCGCGTTGCCCAGCCAACAGGGCAGACAAGCAGGTGATGCATTGACAGGGAGCAGATGGTCTCCCGCCGAGGTAAGCGGGGCTCAACAATGAAACCATATTGATCATATTGCTCCTTTTATCTTCTTCAGCTTCAACTTCGGTCTTGAGGTTTCTCCGCTAATAACATCTGCCCCCGCCCCCGGCTCACCCGCTGCCCATCATCACAGCCTGCCAGCGCTTCTGGGGAGGGGAGTTTGAGCCTTCACCCTGCCCACCGTGCTCCAGGTCTGTTTCCTGTCCTGCTGAATCCCTCTGCAAGCCGGGAGGATCAAAGGATTCCCACTATTTCCCTTCTCTAGACGCAGCCACCTCCCGTACTCCCCAAGACCCTTGAACCCTGCCTCCTCTTGCAGCCCTGTCCCTCCGGCTCTCCTTCCCATTCAGCATGGGGGTGAGGAGACTGCGAGGCCCCTCTGCCCCTTCCCCCCTGGCCCACTGAGGAACAGCATCTTTCACCGCATCACTGGGCACCTCTACTCTGCCTTTTGCCCCCTAAACCTTGTGTGTGTGCATGAGTGTAGAAAATAGGATGAGAAGACAATTAATTTACTTCCACCAGCCCTCTAGGGACCCCTCTGACCATTTACTGTCCTGTCTGTCCTCTCCTGTACCTGTGGCCACAAGTCCTCCAGTCTGCTCAAACGTGTTCAAATGGAAGTAAAAGCTGACGCCTTTTACTCCGTGTCCCTGTTGCTTCCCTCCATGACTATGCTCCCTTCTTCAACAGACAAGCAGCGAAAAATGTCCCCAGTCTCTCTTAGTACTCATTTCTTGCCCTTTCTCCTTAAGCACACACTGGCAGAAGCCCAAGAAGGAGCCCTAGTGCTTGCATCTTGCTCTTTCCATCATGTGTCCACCCCTCAGACTCTGGTGTACAGATAAATAAGAGAGAAAACCCAGGCCTTCTGCCTGTCTGCCTGCCCCCCTCGCTTCCCTCCCTTTCATCAGCCTCAGCCCTCCCTTCACCACTGTGTGAAGATGCTTTCACTGAAGGCTTGAGCACTGTTAGCCACTATTCACAATCTTAATACTACTTCATAGCTGTCACATAAATTCCTTACTGTCTGCAGGCTTAGAATGGCAAGAGAGAACTTTAAAAAAGAAAAAGAAAGAACATGTAGGGAAAAAGAAAAAAGGAATCCTAAGGGCAGTTTGCTATGGTATCTGTACTTGTTTGCAGGTGGTTTTTGAAAGTCCTATAACTCCATACGGTGTTCTCTAAAGTAGTTGTCAGATTGTGATTTGTTTTGTTTTGGTTTTTTTTTTTTAAATGCATTAGGCCAGCACACACACACTTTTTTTTACAGTAGATAAAAATGCCTATAAACGCTTCCTTCTTCCCCCCTCCTTTCTGTTTTCCTTTTTTTTTTTTTTTTCCCGAGGGAGTGGAGAAAAAAAAGAAAAAAAGAAAAGCAAAGAAAGAAGCTTGTGAATGAATGGAAAACAATGCAGGGTCACAAAGCTGTCGCAACCAATGTCATAGTGGTGCTGCTGGGCAGGCTTACAGAGGGCTGCTTGTTCCTTGATTTTTATGGTGATCGGTAGAACGCATGTAGCACTTTGAGAACAGGTTCAGGACAAGTGACAAAGAAAAGACTCCTCACAATAAACTCTTTTCTACAGCATCAGGGGCATTATGCCCACAAACACCTGTAGTTTCTAAAGAAAGGGCCATAAAGGACACAAACAAAAAATATACATAAATAGGAAGGCAAGACGTTGTCTCCAAGTTATGTTGCATGCCACAATCATTCACAATGGTGGGGTTTTTAACTCATCTGAGACTATGGAGTTTAGAAAAGCACCAGAAATATTACTGAACACAAATACCCAAATTTAGAGGATGCTGAGCTTGGGAAACAGAAATGAGATGAAGAGAGATACGGAAAGATCAGCCTAGTAATCTGGCAGGGTATCAATATTGCTCTTCGATGATGCTGCAGGAACTAAGACTAATATTTCTTCTGAACTGTGTCTCTGAAATGGCCACCAAATCCCCATGGTTTGTGAGGCATGGGCCTGAGCTGAAGTCCAAGGAGCATCCCTACCATCCAGCCCAAGGGGGCTGAGTATAACAGTCCTGACTTGGTACTAGACACTAGTTAAATATGATTAGACTGTTAAAAAATTATCTTCCTCTTCAACATTGGAATAAAGTAACAAAATATGATTGAGAGGACATACAAAAAGGCTTCTTAGCTTTGCTGACTTTAGGTTGCTCAAGTAGACACCTCTGCACCCCAAGATTCCTCATTCCAGTAAGCATCTCATAAGCCAGGTCCCAGGTCCCCAGTACTTCTTGGGGCAAACATCCCCATTCATTTCAGAATAAGCAGCTATTTTCTTTCAAAACCTGTAACAAAGATCTCATTAACATCCGGGAGAGCTCTGCCCAGAGAGAAACTTCTCCCTCCAGAACAGCCAAAGTGCTTCAGTATTTCATAAAGTTAAAATTTTGTATGAAGCAGACTTTCTTGATATTTGAAAAAGTTAGTATAACTTATTATGGTTCTCTATATCCTTTGCCACAAGATTTTTCCCAGTTTTTCTTTTGGATTCAATAACTTAAGACTCCACATTGCCCTTGATAGAATTTCAAGTTTTTTTACTCTGCAGTCTTAAGTTTACCAAAACCTGTCATACTTTGGTAAGTTATAAAAAAACCAACATTCCTTATCTTGATTAGTTCTGTTTGCTCAAAAACTTGTCAAAAAAAAAAAAAAGAAACCTCCTCATTTGCCCCTCAACTTCATCCTACCTCTTCCTACATCTTTTCACTTACCAATATAATTTTGCATGCAACTTTGTTGACTGATTGAAATATGGTATGTTTGAACCAGAGAAGATTGCTGCATTGCTGCATGCTTCATTTGGAAAGTGATCTGATATCTTGGCTATGGCATTAATCAAAGGCAGGGAAATGAGAGCATGGTCACCCTTTTCTCATGTGACACTCTTTTAGAGTGAGAACTATCACATCACATCTTGGTTCATTTGGGAGTCCCTGGACTCAAGCATGATGTTTTTAACTGGTACACAAATGCCAGTTTTTGGTATTATTTGATAGACAGTTGCATTACTGAAGGATCTAAAAAAGTAAATGGGTGCTTGGCAGTTCACGATCAGTAGCCTGAGACCTGCAGCTCCTTTGTACAACTTTCCTGCAAATTGGAATGAGTTGGAAGCCACTTATGCTAAAGGATGAACTGAACAATATGATCTACTTTATCTTAATTAATGCAATAATATCCTCTGTTCCCTAAATGATTTGACTTTGCTTTATTAAAAAGGTAGCTTTTTTTTTTATTAAGATGTTTTGAAGCCTTTCTGTTATATCTAGAAACCCTGAAGAGATTTGCACAAGAAGAATTTAGTATGAAAACTCTAGAGCTGTAGTTTAGTCTTGTAGAGCTCTGGCATGTCTTGTTAAAGCTTCAGTTTAAAGTACTGTAGTTCTGAACATTGTTTCCTACTGAAAAACTCCTACTTTTCTAGTAGTTATCTTTTGTATTAAGATGATGGGAAGAAATGGTTTTTGACTACTTAGATAGACCTTAACAGTAGAGTTGAATCAAAGGACAGTGAATCTTTCTGTTGAGCTCAGTGGGCTTCAGCTCGCTGAAAACCTCCTTGTGTTTGCTGTGCAGGGACATACAACTCTTTTTCTATGAGTTTTTACCCCTTTCAGCAAGTCTAATCAGAACAGTAAGTGTATCACACCTTGGAATTTCAAACCAAACGTACATACATGTGTTTCTGTCCTGGTGTAAGTTAGATTTGCTAATCTTAGAATCTGCACCTGCATTAATTACCCTGAGATAAGCAGCGATCTGTTCTCTTTGGCTAAAGCATAACCAAAATTTTTTGTTTAGGACAAGATTTGGGATATTTTGTGAAAACTTGATTCTGTCTTGGTGTGCTGGTGATGCCACCATCGCTCCCAAACCTTAGCATGCAACAGGGGGTGGGACAGGGGAGTTGTTGGTGTTCCCAGTCTGTGTGGGTTTTGTCAGAATAGGGTTGGGAATAAGTGGCATTTCCTTCCAGGTTTAAAGATGTTACAGTGCCAGGTACAGTCAGGTGTCGGGGTGACAGTGTGTGAGTGGATCTCTTAAGATCTGACGAGATTGATGAATGCATCCTTAAGGACCAGAGAACCACCTGTAGAATGTGAGATACCTTGTAACCGGCAGAATCTTTCCAGGTATGTTAGGTGAACTACTGACCAATAGTGTACTGGCATGTTGTATACAGGAGTGGATAAAAGTGAAGCTGTTACTAAAAATAAAGTCCTTTGTCTTCGGTGAGCTTTCTGATCACACTGCAGCCTGAGTTGTCTCTGCCTTCTCTGACTGCCACTAAGCTAATGTACTTTACCTTGACAAAGGGTGACCCCAGTAGTCAGGGATTTTAGCACCTTACTCATATTACTGGCAAAACTATGATTCTCTAATTCCTCTTGAAATGCTGACGTGCTTACCTGTCCTTTGTGATAATGAGGTTAATTAAGTCCAGCGTGACCAGCAATGATTTACTAGAAGGGTAATATTTTTCCTGTAAGAACGTGAGACTGATAGCTTGATTGTGTGGGGCAGATCTGCTTTCTGTAGGCTTGGTGAGCATGGACTGAGATTAAGATATTTTCTTTGCCTTTGGATCTGTTCCAGACAGTTTTTTGGACATCTCTGGACTATTCATCTTTCAGAAGTCCAAAGGGATGTATACAACAGCCTCTTTTGGTCAACTTGAAGTTGATCAGACAATGAACTTCATATTCAAATGGGTATTGGCTAGGATAATTACAACATAATTAATTATTGCAATTTGTCACTTTGTAAATCACTAATCTAGCGCCTTCTCCAGGAATTCTTTACAGCTTTGTATATTTCTGCTAATACCAATCAAGAGTGACCATGAGGCCAGAACCTTTCATGATTATCCATCTGATTACTTTCATATGTACACTGAGGTTGATGAGAATAGTTAAAAGTGTAAAACTGTGGAATTGGTTGCAGCAGTGAGTCTGTAATGTGTCTTTGTTCATTATGAATTGCTTGGCATAATTTGTATATATATAAATACCTTCAGACTGGTATATTTATATATGTGCTTGTGTGTGTAAGCAAAATGTATCTTCTCTTCCAGCAGTGCTCAAGTAGAACTTTCTTGACCGTGAAGCAAAGAATGAGTCAAAGCTTTAGAAAATGGCTAAATGCTATTACTTGTACTTTGTCATTTATTTTTGTAATATCTATAGTTATGCTTTTTGCAGTTGTGTTTGTCTCTGGGGATTTTGTTGACTGTGGAAAGACTGTTCTTTTTGAGATCAAGTCTTTCTGACACTCAGAATACACTCTTTGACCTATGTGCTCTATTTCTGCTTTCTCATGTGCACAATCTTCCTTTTGTTCCTGACAAGGAAGTGGATTAAAGAGATAGCAGGCAGTGTGACTCTTCAGCTCTAACAGGGCCTTGAAACCTCATCCAATAAGATTATTACTTGGAGAAGGGCAAGCAAGGGTGTTTGGCTCAGCAGGCTGACAGCATGTACTGACTTGTTCTTAAAAGTGCTCTCCTGGGCAAAATTTTCTACCAATTACCCGAATATACGTGAGTGAGGAGGGCTGGAGTGGATGCTGAGGCAGTAGCTACTGCACAGCTTTTAGATTCAACAGGACTTGTCTAACAGAGTTTGTAAGTAAATAATATTTTAACTTCCAGATGCTTCAATCTATGGCCCTGGCACATCCCTGGTAACTGCAGTCGGTTTCTACACTGTGGCAGCAGCTTGGTTGTGTGAAGTAGAGTGAGGGACAGGATCCCAAGTTTCCTAATTGTTTCCTGACTGCACAGAGCAGGGAGCTTATGAAAGATCTGGGATTAAAACTGTGTCTGAGCAAAACAAACAGGACCCATTTCTTGTAAGCTGAAAGAAGCAGACTGGCTGTAGTTTCTGGCTTTTGCATTATTGCCATCCCTCTCTGAACACCATGGCTGCTCCCTTCATGCTGACAATTGAAAATGCCAATATTCCATACTTTAAAAATCTAGTGTTCTAGTTTGTTGCATGGTTTTCCACTCATTCATGTTGCTCCTCAGTAACTTAGCAATGACAAGTCGAGATATGCACACAGCATATTGTTTCATGTGTTTGACTAGAACACTGACAGATTAATAGGAAGGGTAAATAGCTCGGCACTCTGTGGTGGCTCAGTGTGGGCCGGCAGGATTGACTGCTGCCAGACTTTGTTGTATTTGCACAGAGGAAGCCGCAGCAAAAGCCTGCTGGGGCAAGGTGATGTGGGTCATGGGTATTTGTTTCTCATCTCTATAGAAAACAATTGTCCTCTCAATGGCAGACAGCTTTTGGGAACTCTGTGGTTCCACTAGTGGGGAAGCATTTGTACTTCCTGAGTGCTAAATAAAATGCAGCTCTAGAGTGGCAGATGTGTTAAGTGTCTGCAAAACACTGCATATCATGCAGGAGAGTTGGGGTTCATACACTGATAAATTATTTGCATTTCTTTCTTTCATTAGCTCAGTTTAGAAGAAAGAGAGCATTACTCACATTTTCATGCATATTTTCCTGGCAATTTCTCCTATGCTGAAAACTTTTTTAAGACATCAACTTAAGCAGAGCACAAGGTGCTGCGTTTGCCCATGAGATAGCTACTTTGGTGGTTGCAAAAGATCGTTATTTTGACAATGGCTAGAGCATCACCGAGGAAGCTCATCTGAGACCACATCTTTACAGAATTAGACACCATAACTATATATGGTGACGCTGAGATTTTAAAGCGATCATAAACTAGACAGGCACCTAAAACAGTATTTTTTTCCTCATATTTCTGGTTTGAGGTGCATCACAGAGGCAGTTTCAGATAGGTGAGGTACAGACCTAATGTCCAGAGTTAGGAACATGACTTCAGCCATGTAGATGCTGGGAGAGCAAACTGAGGAACGAAGGATCCTTGGGTAGATGGTCTCAGTGCCTTTTCATGAGCTGCAAGTCCTTGTGGAGGATGTGTGAACATGTATCACCTGGGTGTACATTAGGTAGTGCTGGTGGTGGTTGTATGGAAGTACAGGCTCCTGGGAAGGCTGAATAAACACATCCAAGAGCTTACCAGATGTCTATTCCCAGACTACCACTTCTGGCCCACCCCAAGTATCTGAGGTCAGTGTTTGACCCTAGACTGGGGGTGCATCTGCACTTACTACATCTTTGTTATCAGGCAAACCTGATTCCATCTTCAAAGGTCACACAGAGGGCCCTACCCAAGGCAATTTTAAGCCACAGTTTCTGAAACTCAGCCTTGTGTCATAACCTTTCTCCTCATCTGAGTTATCCTTGAGGATAAACGGGGTTTTGCCAGTAACTACAAAGGTGCAGAGACATCCCACTGGGTCTGACCACCACAGAGAGTTGATTAAACAGTGTTAGGAACTTTTCTATGGCTAAAGGTTTGTATGATGTTCACTCATGAGTTGTCCTGCTGTCTATCTGGTTCCTAGATATGTTTTTATTCTAGGCACAGTAGTGATTGCATGTGATGTGTGAAGAGTGTCAGCCTCATGCAGTATAGGCACATGCCCAATGGAATGTTTTGTCTTACATTCATCCAGTTAATTTCCTTGAGGGAAAAAACAAAACCAAACAAAACACCTCCAAATAACTTTAATTTAAGACATTTTTGATTTCATGAGACTCACTTAAAATTAACTGTGGTGGATAACCTATTCACTGCTTATGTGTACTTCTCAACAATGTTGACAGGCCATAATAAAATCAGTGTGGGAATCAACCTCCTATTGTTAAGATAATGTAAATACATGACTAAGTGCCTTAACTCCAAAATGAGAGGAAAAGGGCAATTCCTGTCCTTCCTTCCTGCATTCTCTTTTACCCTTTCCCTGCTCTTGGGTAATTATTTGCTCTATAGGGAGGTGGCCATAAAGTACTATTGCCCCAAAAGTGTGGTGGCATGAGCAGATTGCTGTGGGGCAGAGTGGCTGTGAGTCTGCAGAGCCTCAGACACAACCTGGAGAGTTCCCCTGACTGCACAGTAAATACCAGAGGGTTCCACGCTCAACACAAACTGAAAAGCTACTTTTGCATTGCTCATGGAATAAAAAATTATGCATATGGGCTGTAGACAGTAATATACTGTATATTCAAGCTCTAATTTGCCTCACTGTGTTTTATATGGATGGGATCTGATGTGGTGATGTTTTATGGTAGCTTCATTAAAATTATTGCAGAAGATCTAATGATCCAGACTGAGCCCCAGACTTTTTCTTCTCCTCAAGTAGAATATTTGAATAGGTTAATGGCCACAATAAACCTGTGGACAGTCCTGAACCACATCATGATGTGACAGTGATTAGTTGCTGCCATTTGATAATGGAGACAAGAGTCTCTTTTTCCCTCATTTACAATGACCTTGCCAGCTGTCACTGGATCTTTTCAGTATATGCAGAGAACTGCAAGGCCTCTATGCAATGGAAGAGGGTTCTGGGTTTTTGTCATAGTTTTACTGAAACTTCAAATGCTCTTGGACTATATATATGTATAGTTTACAGGTATACAAAATTTCAGGCAGTGCAGTCATGGAAAAATGAAAATGTTGCTGCCCTGAACTTCATTTTCGAAGGTTTCTGGGCTTACAACAGATACATTCAATTTGTTTGACAGTAAAGGGCACAATACAGCTGCAACATAGAAGAGTCTTTAGTTTTATGCCTGGTATGCCAGACTATGAAGTCTGTAGAGTCAGAAGGAGAAGAAACATATGTAAAAACCAGTGTCAAATATGGAGATGCCTGGAATAATTTCATAGCTCATACAGCTGGCAGAATACTGAAAACTCTGTGTACATTTTGTGGTGTTTGGAGGCTTTTTTACTTTCCTTTGTTCAAGTGGACACCCCCTACCTGCTTCTGAGCAGTTATTGCAATGCTGTATTCCTGCTGTCACCCTCCTACAGGGCAGGCTCCAGCATCTCAGGAATGGCAGTGACTCCTAGGTCAGTGCAGGACATGTATGGCTTCAGGTATTGCTGGAGTAATTAGTTCAGGTAGACATCTTACCCTGGGAAAGGAAAATGCCTCCAACTCTCTTCTGTGCTATGTGGCTTTATACACCATTATTTACAGAGGCTTCTCATCAGTTTAAGTTGTCATTTCATGTTCCTTCTGAAGACTTTTGCTGGTAGGGTTTGGTGCTGGCCCACTGCACAACAGGTGGTATTTCCATCCTCAATATTTTATTATCTCAAATGGTTCTGTTCCAGCATGAATATGCTATGGAGAAACTGCTCTGGGCAAAGCACTGGCTTAAGTTTGAGCAAAGAAGTTGCTGCTGTGGCCTTAGGGCCCTAATAATTGCCTCTTGCAAAGTAATTGGCTTTGAGGGTAGAAGGAGTGAATAGATATATGTGGCAACAGAAACGTGAACAAATACATGGGAGGTCTGAGAGTGCAGGGAAAGTGGGATCCTTGGAGAGATTATATCCTCCCTTCCTGATGTGACTTTTGGCTGCCTTGATCTGTACAACATGATTGAACAGACACTTTCCATTACTATCCACCATGTTATTGATGGCTCTTCACCTAAATTAAACATGGCAGGATTTATCAGCAGTTGTACATTCAGCATAAGTAAAGAATGAAAGTAAACAAAAGTTGTATCAAATTTTACTGCTACAATTAGGTTTTATTTACAGGTTGTCTGTTTTAAAGTTAACTGTTTTTAATGGACTTTATCGTTACCATTGCTTATTTCTGGAGAATCGACCCTATTTTACATTTTTGAGGCATTGTTTCACTGGAGATATTGAAGAACAGTCTAGATACTGTTAAGTGTGCTCTAGAATGTCCCTGCTTAAGAAGGCAGATTGGACCAGATGACTCACTGTGGTCCCTTTCGACCTTATCCATTCTGTGATTATTTTTGTGGTTGCTGAAACAGGTGACATAAACTGATACTGTCAAAGATGCCACTGAATGTTCGGTATCCAGACCCCATGGACATAAAGTAAAATTATGCAGGAAGGATGTCTTCTGGTTCATAGAAGCACACTGCCACATAGTACAATTAAAATGAAAAAAGCAGGCATAAATTTCCCTTCTTTAATGAACTCTGAGCCAGCAACAGTGTAGGCAGCAATGAAGAGTAAAAAAGGCTACAGTACACATGCACAATGGCTGCTTTCTATTGTGTGTTTAACAATTTAAGGTCCATAAAATAATTTGACAGAAGCTGAATAGCTTCGGAAGTAGCCAGACAGACATTGCTTAGTTATGAGCAGGCCTAAAATCATAGTGTTAGTTTAAATAACTTGTTTATTTATTATTAATTTTCTGGTTTTGCATGCTCCTTGTTAGGAAGAAGAGAAATGTAAAGTTGCTGATTTACACTTCTTTCAAAGCATTTGCAGGGGCAGGGATTGCCATGTTATATTTCAGTATCACCCTCCAGAATTGCCTGAGCCCGAATCAGAGGAGTCTCTCTGTGGCACAGCAGCTGAATTCTGACCTCCTTGGTGATAAAGGGCATATAGGAAGGGATACGAGCCTAGGTGTAGTAGGAATTAGCTCTGATCACCAGCATGTCTTGGAAGTTTCAGAACTGGGAAAGATGTATCACATACAAAATAACTCCAGCATCTGCCAAATGCTATTGACAAGGTGGATGGTTAAACCTTCAAGGATTAGGTTCTGTCACCTTTGCCAATTTTGCTTCCAGAGTGGTCCTCATTCCATGATAGTAAAAGCAATGGGAAGGAGGTCTAGGATCTAGAGTTCCCTTCAAATGTATGATGGAAAGAGCTCTATAAAATTACACCTAAATGGTTCAACAGTTACACCTACGAATAAGATAAAAGTGAAATGCAGAATCCAGTAGCAGAATGGCTGTAGAATGACAAAAGGTACTTGAGTCAATCTGTCAGATAAGAAAGCCTTGAGGAGCAGAGGACTGGTCTCACTGGAGCAGGAATTATTTGGCAGTGTTGTCATCCTTCTGACTTGTTGGGAAATGTATATATGAGCTCAGGTGGAAGTCCATAGTTCTGGATCCCTGTCGCAGGCCCTGAGCCCTGCTGACAGAGTGTGTCCCTCCTCATTCAGACACAATTGCCCCTGCTATGTGAGCTTGTCCTCTTTCCGTAACTTACAGTGCTGCTCGCTCTGGGTTTCATACAAACAACCCTTGTGTCATTACCAGCCCTTTCTGTCAGTACGATGGGAAATGTCAGCAAACCCACTTGTTACTGGAGCACTGGTTCTTTAAAGGCTGTGAGGAACCCCTCTGCTCCTGCAGAGCAAACATTATTGATAGTTTTGCATCACAGCAATTTGTACAAGTCCTGAAAGAAAACCAAGATTTTGTTAAAGAGGATGGGTTACTCTTGTTGCGAATTCAGGAGATATTTTTTAGGAACTCTAAGTTCTTGCAGTGCACCCCTAAGCTGAGAAGCAGCAGGCTGTTGTTTTGGAGGACATGCTTGTCAGCTACTGCTACTTATTGCTGCAGAGCTCCCCGATATGCAAGGAGTGCAGTGGAAAAACTGGTGTGGTTAGGAGGAAGCTGAAACCATGGGTACTGAGGACTGAATTTTAGTTTCTGAGTGGAACTCAGCCTGCTATTATTAACTGAAAATTTGTGATAATAATATTAAGGTTCATTCAGGCTGAAATTTAATGGAAGCAAATTTGCAATTGGGAAATTACTTGGTTCTGTGCGGTTTTTCCTTTGTTTTTGTAAAAATATCTTCAGCATTTGTGCTGCTTTTGGGCTGGTTGGAATATTTTTTTTCTGTCATGGATGTTAATTTGTTTTCTTTAAAATACTCACAAATAAACCACACAGCACTATCTGGAATATTTATAAATGCCATATATATTATTTGCTGTGCCTTATTATCCCAATGGTCTTACAGTCAATAGGAGTGTTTAGTTTTATGTGGCCAAATTGAGGATCAGTGGCATTGTCTGGTGGTTGTGGAGACAACAGTCAACTTATATGCTATCAAATTAGTTCCTGTAGAATTCAATTAAAGAGGTCTGTCTACCAGCACTTTTTCTGGATAGCATTTTGGAAAACCCTTATGTCCCATAAAAATATATTGATTTTTGCGTGGTTTTACTCCATTTTGGGTGTTCATTTAAACAAAGCTTCTACTGCATTGAAAATCTGTATTCCATAGAAGCTTGCTGTGAAGTTTGTAGCTGATGAGAGCTCATTTCAGGGACAGAAATGCTGATGAAAGCCTTGCTGTTTTTGTGAAACAACCAGCTCTTGACAACTAGCAACTTCATTCAAAATCCAAACATTTTGCCCTTCTGCCATTAATGTTTGTTTATTGATTTTTCAGAATATCAGTTTGTTCCTTCCAGTACAGCTATGTTTTTAAAGGACAGATGTGTAGGGTTTCCACTGAACTCAAAATCCATTTTCCTTTTGAAATGAGCAAGCAGAACTGCAGACTCCATTTGCTTATCATGCCCCAGCTTTTCACTGGGAAATGGGACCAAGGACTCTGTTCAAGTGAAAACTGTGACACTGAGCTAGCTACACATTTTCCCTCTCCTAAATTTCTACATAGAGGGTATGTGTGGCTCTCCAAGATCCGTTGTCTGAATGCCTGGCATGGTGGCAGCCTGATGCCTCCCACATCCAGTCCTCCACCAGCGGAAACACATCACAGACAAAGGGAAAGTAAAACACAAAGAACAATTATAGATCTTTGACAGATTTCTGACACTGGAAAGACCCAATCAAAATTTCTCATCTGACTGTCCTGAAGAGAGGAAAAACACTTATCTTAAAGATTCATGATCTGAGAGCCTGATAGGATCTGCCGTTTCCATAGAGCCGGGCCCTAGATTTCCCTTTAATGTAATTAAGCCCAAAGATTTATGAATACAACAGGCCAGAACTTGATCCATGTTCATTTTCAATTACTGCAGTGAAAGACCTCCATCCAGATGTCTCTATTTACAGCATTCACACAGGCAGGACTGGGGGCTGGGGGAGGAGGGACCGCAAATTGTCACACTTGTTAATTCTTCACTGAGGACACTCAGCAGAGGTCTTGGCTTTGACCCCGTGACAAAAGGCAGAGGTCTGCTGGAGCAAGTGCATCAATGATGAGGGGGCTGACCCGTCGACCCGCCAGGGTCACTCCCTCTGCTTTGTAGGTATTTGGGTAATAATGGGGGTTCATTCCTTATTTTTATTTCTGTTACAGTGCTGGGGCATGGAAAGAAAGAGAGGAGCTCTGATGTGAAAGACAAACATACATAATGAGAGGATCAAGCTTCCCCTGGCAACAGTAACAACTATGAAATGCTACAGGGGAAATACACAGTACTTAGTGACCCACATAATCAGGCCTATTTTAGCAGCATTGTTTTATTTTTCTTTTGAACCCTATTTTCTTTTCCTTCATGTTCCCAGATCCATATCATATCGCAACAAGGAATATTTGGGCATAGCATCTTTTCTCCGTCACTGGACCTAACCTGATGCACTAGGTAGGCTTCTAATCACAAGTGTGATGGCTGGTACAATACCAAGTGTTGTACTGTCTGTCTGTATTTTTATTCCAGTTCCTCAATGCTTTTGACAGATGTACGCTATAGGCTTTTTCTCCCCTTGAAGAATGCTTAAAGCACAGTAACTGAAGTGTCCCTGTGAAAGAAAACTACCTTTTAGCTATATACACAGAGCTCTTCGACAGAGCAAGTGAAACATTGTGTATTCCTAAAAGCAGCAGTTTCTCTCTCATAATGGCATTTCTATTTTCACAGCATAAGGAACAAGGCTGTGACAGCGCAATATTGTTTTCACTGAACTATAATTGCATGTCATAAATTAAAATATCTTAATCAGAGCAAACCCCTTACAAATGTTCCAAAAGGATAGATTATTTCTTGAAATAGCAGAAAGTGTTCCACTACATTAGCATTTCAAAGAGATTTATTTCTTTTGCTTTCTGGAGCTGTACTTTTTTGACTTGCAGATAGGCTTAGAGGCTTTAAAGGGATTTGAACAAACTTTGCCAAATGTGAAATTATGAGCAAAACCAGGAGACCAAAGCATCCTCTCCACTTTCAGGCAGTGAATAAAAGCTGCACAAATACTGCCCAGGAATGGCTGCTGCATAAAACTATATATATGGAAAAGAAAAGAAAAGAAAGGCAAAAAGGAGAAAACTAACATCTGATGCTATCAAAATAATCAATTTTTTATCATTTATGGGGATGAAATTCAGAAGTTACCCCCAAAAATAGTTGAAAACAACCAAGGAGGAGTGGTGCCACTAATCAGAGTAGCCATAGAAGCACTGAATTATTTAGGTTTGAAAGGACCTTTTAGATCATCCAGTCCAGCCATTGTAAACTGTGTCTCAGTTGGCTACAGAGTTAGAATCTGAATGTGATTTATACTCAGCTATTGCTCTCACCACGAAGTGTATTTTAGCTTTAGGCTTAAGACCTATTTTAGCTTTAGGCTTTCTCGGTTTTTAGCACAGATTTCACCTGGGACTTGCTAAGCCCAAGTGAAACACTTGTCTCTGTGATGAGGCTCCTTGTTCTCACAGGTGTTCTCTTGTCCTACCTGGAAAGCAAGGCACAACCATTGTTTCAGAGTCCCTGCACAGAGTATGCAGTTCTTGTCTATCTTTTTTGTGATATAGTTCTCTTGTCATGTTCCTGGTGTCCCTCCTGTGGTAGTCACTCTGAGGAAAGTCAAAGAAGGTTGCTACAGGTTATCAGGGAGGATCTGGCTTTCAAAAGACTGATCAACAATAAAAAGAAAAACAGCTAAAAATATTTTGGTAAAAGAAAGTTCAAGATTTTGGTTTTGTTTATGTCTAGGGTGTGAAAATAAGAGTCCTCCATAGCAAAACTTGTGCTAAACTGATCCTAAAACATCATGGTAAAAAGGATAGGGAGGGAGTGATAAGAAGGAATAAGGGAAGCATCTTCTCGTTAACCATGGACTGACCACAACAAGTTTTTTTCACCTGTAATTTTTAATTTTTTCATAAGAAACAACTATTTTACTGCCACACAGAATGACAAGGATTTATTTTAGAAATTAATAAGTGAAGTTGTAGGTATGTGGCTTTATCTTGCTGGACTTATCAGTTTAATTCTTGCTTCTCATGGTCAGGAGAAAGGGTCAGCCACTGATGACAATACTTTCCATAATCTTCAATAACCTCTGATCCTGACTTACAGAGCACTCTGTGCTGGCTTACAGGCAATTGGTCCAACACAGAGCATTTCAGAAAACCCCACCTGCAATGGCCTGTAATTAATATTGCAGGTGTAGAAAAACTGTTTTAAATATGCACATGTAGTTTCAATGCTACGTTACCCCATTGGTGCTTCTATTTTGCTTTGTCCCGCATAGCAATTCTGTTTGTGGTTAAAGAGCATTGACGAAAGATGACAAAGGAAACCCCTTGTTTGAATGAAAATCGTAAAATAAACATGTTGGAAAAGATGGTGGACATATGCTATTTATAAGATTTGTATTAGTAGAGAAGAAATTCAAATTACACAATATCAGTTACACATTACATCTTTATTACAGTAAGTAAAAAGCATACAAAATTTATCTTCCTTCCCTCAAGAGAAGAGATTTTTCTCTATCAGGGAACCAAGACAGTGCAGTTTGAGCTCCACTTTGATGGAGGAAGAATTTGAAGCCACGGTGTAGACCACAGCCACCAAATTGCATGGCATTGTTGAAACAGGCAGAGGCTGCTCTCTCTCCAGGACTCACTTTTGTTAATACTCAAACCAGAGATTTTTACCCAGTTCTCACAGAAGCATGGCTTTGCTGGGGTTAGCAGAGATGTGCTGCTTTGAAATCAGTCCTTGTTTCTTCTTCTGTAGTTCAGAGTGGTCTTGTATTCCAGGACTTCAAATGTATGTTCCAAAGTTTGACATTCAGAATGTTAAATATTTGTTTATTAGGCAGTGAACGTGAACTATGACTATATTGTAGTTGTAAGAAGTATTTTGTGGAATCTTATAAACTTCTTTTCATAACATATTGAGAAACTTTTTACTGCTTTTTGTACTCTTTATGTACCTTTTCAAATAATTTATTCTGAAATATATTGCTCCATTGCACTTGATTTTTAACAGCTGTTGTAGTTAACGTAATTAGTTTTCTCTGCCCTGCCCTTGGTGGGTGGGGACGAGTTCTGCTGAGGCAGGATTTTGAAGGTCAAACATGCTATAGCAATAGTTTGAAAAAACAGGTTGACAGGTGGCTAAAACTCAGCAGAAAAAATCATGGTGGGTGATAGTTTGTGAATGCAGTTGTCATGGGAGACAGGCAATGTAACTGATAGGTGTGACATTTCTTCTGTACTTGGATGATTTTGGTGACTAATGGAGTCTCTAAGTTTGAATGTTTGAAGTCGTGGTCTCTCCCTCACACACAGTTTACCTGGAAGAGGGCAGCATCACAAACCTGCCAGCTCTGCAAAGGGGAACTCTGGTTCCTCTGCCTCCTCTTTCCACAGGTGGTGTCAGGTGGTGCTGAAGTTGGGGGACCTCTGTTTCACCCACACCCTTATGGAGGGCTCTGGATTTGACTTTGACCATTCAGAGGAGGTTTTGAGGTAAAAAAAAAAAGGAAATGGAAGGGTGTTTCTTGGTGTGAAAGGAAGCCTGGTGTCTGAGGATATACCAATATCATTCTGGTGCCCTCATCAATATCCTCTTCTGCAATAAATGTATATGTGATTCCCACATATATCCAGACTTCTGCATGGGTTTGACCTGGATGTACTCAGTTGGACATTGGGACAATTCTTGGTACAGATTGGGGTGCACATATGCTTAGCAGATCCAGACTCAAAGCTAATGGGTCCATAATTACATCTCTTTCTTTCACAGTTAAATTTGCCACTTGGCAAAATTATCTGATATGATGTAAGCTGCTTTATTAATAAGATATAACCCTCCCTTTCCCCCCCATGCTCTCTTGAATTCTGCTCCAGGGATGACTGAGTTTATCCTAGATAATCTCGGCAATGAAATCGAGTGGCTTTACTCTCCTTGGAAAGATAGTGTGAAGTCCTGAGAGCTGTAAGAAATTCAGATTTACCGCCAGCACCTCTGACTAATACTAGTACAGTCTACTTTCCAAGTGTTCCTATTTCTTTATGAACCACAAACAGCAATGGCATCTTGAACTTTCATATACTGGAAAATTTTGATCTATTCTTCTACAAAATGTTAGTTTTATTCTTGTTGTTATTTATTCTTTGAACAGCCAGCCTTTATGCCTGTACTCACGTGGCTTTTGTCAGATCCCTCCTTTAGGGATTCCTCCTTTAGTTTGTCAGATTCCTCCTTTAGTTTATAATTTGCATGATAAGCTCATGTTCTTGCTGAAAATACTTGTGAAAAAACACTTGGCTGCCCCTGGCATTGAGTCAGGTAAGTTTTTTTATCCCCCCCATTGTACCATTGTACTGCCTTTCCCTGAAGTTTTTGGACATCATGTCTGGAGCCACAGAGTAGAAAGTTAAGATACACTTACTAAATCCTTTGAAATGCCAGCAAAGACACCTGTTTTACTTTCTCATAGAAGTTAGACCAAGTAATCTGTTTTCTGATGTATAAGTGACTTCCTATTGCAGCAAAGAGGAAAGATGTGTTATTTTCAGAGGGACAAGAAAAATCCTAAACTGACCAGTGGCTCAACATGGCAACTTAGTTACTTGTTTTGGGAAAATATTTTGAAGCAAGTAATACTAAAGAACTCTATTTAAAACAAAGTGAGTGTGAGCTAGAAGAAGGTACTCACTCACTGTCTCAAAGTCTCCTGAAAGTGAAAATGTTTGTAAACCTCTTTAAAGTAGTCTCAAATTCAGTGTAATGAAAAGAGTTTTCCAAACCTCTACACTGAACTATTTAGAGATGTGGAGGACTGATCAGGCTTTCTTAAGTATTTTTTTCTGACTCATGAGCTGTACTTATTTGCTTTTTATTTAAAACATCTGACACAGTAGGTAGAACCAAAAGTTCTGCTGTTCATATAATATTTCTGTTGTGAGGATGGTTTCACCTTGTTCTCTGAATAGAGCCAGGAGTCTGTTGTCATGTGATAGGTACCAGTGCTCCCTTCAATGTTCCATTGTTTTATGAAAGTAAGTGCTAGAAAAATTAAAGTAATAAAGTTGAAAATACCCAGTGAATCTTCATGTTAAATGAGATGCTGTTGTTCACTTGTATTTTGCTTTTCTCTTTCTGAGTTTGATAAATGAAGCATTTGCCACACTAGTTACAATTTCAAACTGCATATTTTGCTGTAAGGTTTCAGATGGAGTTTATTTGCTGCCTAGGTAACAAATCCAGATGTGGCACTCGTTTGTGTATTTTACTGAATTACGTGGAGCAAGCTGAAGACAAGCTTGGGAGATTGTACTCAGTTAAAGTATATGCTGTGGAATCCCAGTGTGTTACTAGGGAAAACAAATATTGCAACCTTGTCATTTGGATTTGTCTGGAATTGAAACCAGAATCTTGGCACTTAGACATGAATAACTTCTTGTGATTTTCATTATCTTTAGTTGAGCTAAGATTGTTTTACTTTAGAAAGTAATTTCTTTGCATATTGATTAAAGGCTCACGACTACAGTGTTTCAACAGAGAGGAAAATTCAAGCAGAGGGAAAACAGGACTGATTGCTGCTACAGAAAACTAGCAGTAGTTTGTGTCTTTTTGTCTCTAGTGACTTTAATATTGGATCTGTTTTCCTCATTGTGATTGATTTTGAAATGTATGTTTCTGAAGAGCAAATCTCATCTTGCACCTGGAAGTGATACTGTTATTGATAATAATTTTGCACATCAGTTCAGTACAGAGAGAGTCCTTCTTGGAAGGCCAACTGCATTTTCTAGAGAGCAATTCACCTGGCAAGCAAAAGCACTAATATTTAGCTGCTCAAGGGATTTACTGAGGAAAAACCCCAGGATCCTGCTGTAACACATCTAACTTTCTACTCTGTGCTGCTTAGCATGGTAATGACCTGTGATTTAATACCATACACATTTGGAAAGTATAAAAAGTTATTTTCTGTATTTCTTGAGGTTAGAAATTGAGGTAATATTCACCTTACAAATACATTGTATTCCTAATGTAACTTGAATCACATGGATTTCAGTGGGAGATTTTGCAGTTTTACAGCAAATTATCCTGCTGTCGCTTGACCTCTCCTCAACTCAAAATGAATGTGACCCAATAAGGGGGTAGAATCATCTCTACTTTGGTGAATGGCTCAAATGCTAAGAACAAACAGGGGTTAGCAGCTTGTGGGATGGTTGTGGTGACTGTGGTCTCAGGCTCCCTCTCTGGGCTGAGACTGCCCCTGCTCCAAGGCCCACTTCAGAAAGCAGAATGGTGGTAATGGAGAATGAGAGAAGCAGAGCTTAATTTTGAGCAAAGTGCTTCAATCACTCCTGGCTCCTCTGAAGTCAGTGAGAGTTTTGTCTTGGACTTGGATAAGGTCAGATTTTGGTGTGATATGATGGGTGGATCTATCAGCAAGGCCATGGATGACATCCCATGCTGGATCTGAAGGAAGATCCTGAAAAGTTTCCTGTAATAGGAAGGTTCAACAGGAGGCAGTTTGCTGAGCAGCAATGAGGCAGAGAAACATTCAGTCATGTGAGATTGGAAATGGATTTTTTAGAAAAAGCCAACCTACCACTCAACTTGCATCTTTTAAAAATAACAGAAATAGCTTTTAATGTCTGAAGCTCTTGCACTTTAAAATTATAAAACAAATTTTGAAGGTTGAACAAGTTCATTTTACCTTTTTCTTACTAAAATGATAACTAAATTTCGGAGGCAATCTCACTAATAAGGATGGAGTGCTTTAAAGATATGATGAGTGTGGTAGTGTAATAATTGATGTTCTGAAATAGTTGGAATGGCTTTTCCCTTGGAACCTTCAGGTGAAATCCTGAAGGGATCCTGTTTCTTCTGTGCTCTTTGATAATCACAGGGACTGTAACAAACAGTTGCTGTGACCAAAGTCACCTGGAGGAGGTTGCTGACAGTGTTGTCTCAGCCTCTTCAGCATTTGCATTTACTGTGTCCGTGGCTTAAATGTGGATTTCTTCAACTATGATGATAATTCTTCTATATAGTGGCTCAGAGAAATACTACAAATATTTTATATATTCAACATAGATCTGTACCCTGAATTATTTCCCATTTTAAGGTCAGTTGTTTGACTTTACTGTGGTGTCTTTGAGACGCTCCATAAGGTAATGCTAAATATAAAAAAAGTGCACATCTGTCAGCTCTTGACAGTAATGAATGTTAAGTAGTTTTGCAAGTTATTTATGGGTATCAAAGTGATATTCCTATTGTAGATCAAGAGCCACAGTGTGCTTCCCCTCTTTCCTGCTTTCCCCCTTGCAGTGCTGTAAATCTAACTTCTGCCCATCCTATTGTTGGAAGAAAAGCAGCCATATTGTGCTGATTGCTATTAAATTAAAGCAGAAAGGGAGGGAAACAAATGTGGAAGCCAATCTTACCAGCAGGGATACCACTATCTTTTATCTTGCCTTTTGGGGGTCACAAAGTCATGGCAGGCAGCTGACCTCTGATAACATTTTCAGTGCCACAGCATGCAGTTTCTTTCGGAAGAACTTAATTAAACACAACTGAAGTTCCTGGCTAACATTTGTTCCTGAAAAGAGTCGTCTTTGATTGGTGTTTTCTGATGAGGGGACAGCAGAGATGCTGCTTTTGTTCAGAGGAGAAAAGTTAGCATATGTTAGTTAAGGATTTGTGGTTTCCTATAGCGGTGCTGGGTCTTCCTGAAAATTCGCTGGGGTTTCTCAGCTAGCTCCGAAGCATCACAGCAGTGGAGGAAAAGCACACTGAGCAAGTTTAAAAAATGTTTTAAATGAGCCTACTCCTACTTATTGAGGGCGATGTGTGGCGTGGTCAAAGGTAAATAAAATGATGTTCTCTCTATAGAGCTGATGGGGCTGTGGTAGTCAGTGTCTTTGATACGAACTGTGCAGTATTGAACACGTATCCACCAGGGCTTGACTGTGAGCCCAAGCAAGATTAACTGGAACAAGATGAGATTTAGTTCTGTTGTGGAAAGGTGCTTGCAACACAGGAGAGAACAAGCAGTTTTTATGGTATAGGTTATAAATCCAGAACACTGATTGAATTTAGATAGCACCTTCCAGGTAAAATGTGTAAAGCTCTTTTCATTGCAGAAATATCTGCATGTAAGTAATTTTCTATATGTTTTTTTTTAAGTGGGATCCAGTTGGCATTTTGTTAGTTGAACCAGTGGCAGAACATTTGACTAGAGAGAAAGGCTGTTAATGACTCTTGGAAAAGTAGCCGTGTTCTGAACTTGAAACAGAAAACACTGGCAGGCCTCTTAGTCTAATTCAAGATGTGTGAGTCTCTGCATGAGTCTTTGATGAAGACAAGGTTAAAATTTTAGCTTTGCTCCACTGAAAACAGACAGAGGGAACACCTTTCCTTTCCTTGGTGGCATGGGCTGGGAATTGACAGCACCTAGGTCACTGGCTGGGACAGGGAAGAAGGTCCAGCTCTCTGACAGGAAAAGCAGCATCCCGATGGAGAGGTAGTTGCCATCAGCTTCTATCTGCTGCCATAGCAAAGGAGTTCTTCATTTGCAGTGTCTCACTTTGTTTCCTGGGTCAAACCTAATGGACTCTCTGGTAGCTGAGGTCCTGCTCCTCTGGCAGTCCTTTCTCACTGGGACAGGAGCCCCCTGTGAGCTCTCAGGGCAGCAGCTCCTGCCCTTGTGGGTTGTCCTGGGTGCTGCTGTGGGAGGTGAAATGACACTACCTTATTGAGGGCAGTGGGATGGGCTGTGGGGAGAGATTTGGGAAAGGAATATCATATGCCATAGGAGATCATCTCCTTTGCTAAGGAGAGACTCAGTCTAGCAAATCCCAGCTAAGCAAAAATGTTCCCATTTTTTGCTTTGCAATTTTCTCTTTTCTCCTTTTGCTCCTGATCTTGGATACTGCACAAGAGATGTGTGGATGGTATTTGCTGAGGCTGTGTTACCTTCCTTGTAGTTAATATGTCTTTGTGCAGGTGAAGGGTATGGAAAGCATCTGTTTTCGAGGTTAGGGTCACACTTAGCAGAAATGATGCTGTCAAAACTGCCTGGAAAGATCAGGTTACCAGCTCATTAGAGGGAATGTGTCCTGGTAACTGTAAAGTGAGCTTCCATGTTCCCTCATTTCTAGCATCTAATTTGCTAGGTGGTTTCATTTATTAGCATACATTCAAGTGTGTTGGCACTTGTATGGCTCTTTCTTTAAGAAACAAAAACATTAACCCTCTAGTACACCACCTGTTTGCACTTCATTGTCAACTGTGAGAGGTTATTTTATTGGCTTCATTGTTTAGCTTTTCATCATTTTTTTTAATTATTACAGCATGCAGGCTGCTATCCGATTTCTTCTGCTAGAAATGGACTTTGTCATTAATACCATGCCTCTGGCTGTATTGCTTTATTTAAAAGAAATAAAGCTTTTCTTTTATATCTAGTCTTTATATCTACCCTTGATCTGTGTCTTGTCCCAGTGGCTTTCCAAATGTACTTGATTTAGCTTTTCAATATGTAATTAATGCCAAACAAGTTAATTGCTTTACAAGTGTCCAAAATTCCCTCATTTCATTTCTATTCATTTATCAACCTTCATTATACAGCCACTGTTCCACATAAACACAAATGATCGTTAATGAATGCCTAATGTTGTATTCATTAGAAAATCAGGTTAATGGCTAGTAATGAATATCTGAGCTACTTGTTACTTTCAAGTGTGTTTTTTCCCCTGTTGATTACAATACTTTTTTAATCTACAAAGAAATCATACCTGTATGTTAGGCCCACTGAAACATGATGAGGTAAAAACTTTGCAAAAGCCCCCAACCATTCACATATTGCAGGTGCTTTCTCTTTAGGTGAAATGCTAAAGATATTTGACAAAGGCAGATAACCTAAAGCTGCTAGTTTATCCTCAGTTTGTGATTAATCTACTTGGGGGGAGTGTTCATGCTATTAAATGCATTTTATGCTAGTCGAGGTGACAATGATCATTCCTAGATGTCTTTCTACAGTCATGAGAAAGTTAATGATTGGACTTGATGATCCTAGAGGTCTTTTTCAACCTTAATGACACTATGATTATGCAGGACTAGTGTCTGTAGCTGGCATGTACTGAGACAAACAGTAATTTTAATAAAAAGCACATTTCTCATTGTGGGAGAATGGGGTGCAAGCCCTAATGTTTCCACATAGTTTTGCAAGCCAAAGTTGTTCAAAACAGGTGAGCACTCAGATTGAAAGCAGTGATGTTTTATATTAGCTAAACTTGGACTAGATAGTACTGTTTCACAGACATCAACATATTCATGTGCTGTTAAAGATCAGTGGGAATGAGCAGGTCTTACACGGTTTAGTCCACAAATTCTCAGTTGCTGTATGTTACCTCACCCCATGAGGGTGATCTAACCCTATGAACCTCTAAAGCACATTGGAAGAATACATCTGTACAGCTGCAACCCCTGCTCTGATAGCTGATGCTGTGTAGGAAGTGATTTGCTTTATGGTAGCTCTGGGCAGGCAGATACAGTTCTGCTGGGAATAGGACCTGACACCTTCAGAAAATATGCCGTGGGAAAGGCCTTATTTGAATCAAAGGTAAAACTGGGTTGTGACTTTTTCTGTAGTTCAAACTTCACTTGAACTTATCCTAGAAGAGACACGAGCTTCTGCCCTGACCAGATTGCTTTCTAGCTAACAGCATTGTTTTATCTCTCCCAGAGGTAGTGCATTTTCACTTCTGGTCTCTGTAACTGTTGTATGCTATGTTAATTCATTAGCATGGTGGTATCCTGCGCCAGCTGTGATTGCATTTTGATAGATGTAGCTATTCCTGTATGTTGGCTATAGTGAAATGTTTTAAAGTATTGTATTTTGACCTAGAAGTGTTCAGTAATCCTGATTATGCTAGTTTATCCAAATGGAAACGTGTGTATGTGCATGCACGTGTAGTGTCTTTTCCCAGATATTTAGAGAAGAATAACACTGAATAATATCTCTGGCCTTGCTTTCTAAGGCACTGTCTGCCAAAAAGATTTGGCTATTTGAAGTCATATGTCCATAATAATGAGGCTATATTTCATCTTGGTTTTGATAATGTGTTGGCTCATCTTTGTTTGCTATCGCTTCTGCCATGGTAACATGAAGGCCTGGAGACCCTACAAGCATTTAAGCTGGAGCTATAGCTCTTCTGAGAACTCAGGAAATAAAATATCTTGTATTGCTTGCATTGATATCCACCAACAGCCTTCCTGGTTTGCCCTCTTAGACCTTTAAGGAACGCCACAAAGAGATTGAACAATAATGGTAATGAACATGGTCCCATTGGACCCCAACCACAACGGCTCTTTACAGTTATAAAGAAATTACTCCTTATTAGAAACTAAACCTTGAAAGAATACCCTGATTATAAATGGTGTGAAAAAGAATCCCAGACTGACTGCGCAGACTGCTATTTGTCACACATTGCAGATAACTTTAAAAAGAAAAAGAAACACAATACAGTTAAAATTTAATTGATCTTTATAATGTTTCTGTCAAACAAATTACAGCATGAAATGAGAGAATTTCTGCAACAAAAGACAGTAAATCGTATTTATTACTTAGTGAAAGTATGTAAGTGACACTACTGTATCAGAGTACATTGTCTGCTTCCAGTTAATATTGGTAGTTTGATAGGAACCACAGTCAGGATCAGAGTCCTATATCAACATAACAGCTAAGTGTGTTGCTTAAACTTTTTGATCTCTAGCAGGAGTAGTTAGCAATGCTTATGATCAGAATGATTAACAAGAGTGTACCTCGTATGATGAAAGTTGAATATGTGCTGTGGGTTTTTTTCTGAACAATTTCTGTTGACATTCCAGATTTCATCAGCTCCCTCTCTGTCTTCTATTAGCACTTTGCATGACCGAACTTTAATCAAAGTTCCCAAATGTAGACATGTGCTGACATTAGGCAAAGACAGCTTGAAATGGCTGCAAGGTGCAATATAGAAGACCATGGTGGTATCTTAAGACAAGTGTTTTATGGATGCTTTAGAACACAGGTATAATGAGTTCATGGGTTTGGCCTGGAAAGGGAAAGGTGAGCAATTAGTACTGACACAGGGCTTCCATCTACGATGAGAATAATAGTGAGTTAAGTCCCAGGTTATCTGATTTTATTTATTATTATTTTGAGTGGGTAGAGAATATCAGCCAATATATAATGGCGAAATCTCACGCTTTGTCTTTCAGATCATCCTGCCACACTGCAAACCTGCATGAGGCAAGACTAAAATATCAGTTACAATTTCTGTTGTGACTCCTGAGAGCCTCCTTGGATCTCTTGTATCTTTGAAATCTGCTTTTGAAATCTCCTCTAGAAGTGATACGCTCAGCCTGCATAACCAGAATAAAAGTAAACTAAGCTACTTGTTAAATGAATTGCAGGCTGTCCTTTCTTACACAACTCATGTGAGTGGAGTATAGTGGGTTGGAGACATCCACTGCTGTGCTCTACATATAGTCTCACACACAGTCTTCCTTTTCCACTCACAAAATTAACCACTTTTTATTATTTAATAAGCACTATTTCCACATCAGTAGTATATAGCATGTCTGAAACTCCCATCATATCTGTGGGGGATGGTTTTGCTTATTTTTTGTGGATACTTCATTTCTCATGTGGTTTTTAGGAATTTATGTTCTGATCAGGCTTGGAACAAGTGTTCTTATGCAGTTGGATAGCTCTTGATCTTCTGACTGATTAAATAACCCCTTTTCCACACACAAGGATTATAAAGCAACACAAAACAACAACAAATAAAACCTCACTTGGCATAATCTCTAGCATTATTTCTAGTACTATCACCTTCTTCATTAAATGTGCTATTCAGATGTTCTGTGAAGAATATTTTAGGAATACATAGATGTTGAAGCATTGATTTTGTTATTCATCTGCTGTGTAAGAATCAAAATCTGCTTTATAGGTGCAATTTTCTCTTCACTAGAAGTACAAAGCACAAAAATTACAAGAATAATTTCATCTTTCTCTTTCAAATAAAAATAAATAGATGAGTTCATCAAGGAAATTGCTGACCTGTTATATTTTTTCTTTCATTTGCTAATGATCTCCTTTTTCAGTGAATAAAGCTTGAGCCTGGTGATTTTTCCTGTGATCTGTACATGTATATCTGGTAAATTAATGGCAGTGTGCTGGGGAAGATGGTAGCCATAGGCCAAAGCTTTCTGTTGCCATGGATCCATTGCAGACCCCTCTGATTGTAGCTTGTTAGGGCTTTGTTTAAACAAGTAGGAACTGGGAGAAAAAAGGGTTTTCAGCTATTTCTGTCATTTACATTTTAACTGTTCTAATTGTCCCAATTTCCTTCCTATTTACAATGAATGGTGAGAGTAGTAAGCCTTCAGTGGTGACCGCCACATTCTTTAAACTCAGGCCACACACTGTCCAGAATTTCTTCCCTGTGCTGCTTTGGCATGGAAGGGATTTAGCTTGCCTGGGTTTGCCTGTGGGTGACAACATTCTGTACCTGAGACATATGCATACCCATCGCCTGTAAAATATTGTGTGAGAACTGAGAGTGCTTTGAGCATTAGTTTTGTAAAATAGTGCTTAATTTCACCAGAGTTCACCATGGTCAACTGTAGAACTTACTTAAATTCACCAATCTTTTAAGTAGAGAGATACACCCTTTAATATTTCCCATTGCTGTTTGTATTGAGCCCAGGTTTATGCTGAACACAGGCTGCTGTGTGCAGGTACCCAACTGTGCTGCTGCTGTTGTGCCGATGTGGGGAACTGCCATGGAGACAAAATGCCAGTGGCCTTGTACAGGCAGTAATAAAAGATCTGTGTCCAGTCATGTCCCCCAGCATGGCCCTCCTATGCAGTCTGCAATGAAATTCTGCAAGGGTCTGAAGAACCAGATTTTTGGTACATAGTCTGCTGCTGGTCTGAACTGCACCTCCACAGCAAGACCCATGTTATCTCTACATATCCTGTGTTCATGTCAGCTATGCCTGTGCAAAAGTCCTTCCCATCTCTTTCTGCAGACCTTCTCCTGTATGAATAGAGAACTACTGTGTGTCAGAAGAGCTGCTACATCTTGTTTTCTTTGTAGCTAAAATCCCTTTTACTCTACTAAATTAAGAAAATGTAAGATGACTTCAAGTGATGTAAATCCAGTTTACTGTTACTTTACAAAACTGTTTTTGCTCATCAAGTGGGAGCATTTGCTTTAATGTAGATGAATCCATCTTGTTTCTAAATTTGAGGGTGATATTTTACCCTGAGGATGAGTATTTGCCACTTTGCTGTGGCTGGAGATATTTAAGGCTGTTCCACTTAGAAGCAATATTTAATAATGGTGTCAAGGTAAAATAGATAATTATTACATACTCACGGTATATAAGTATATTACTAACAATGATGTTAATAATAAAAGCCAACTGGTTGGGTGGCTTTCATTCATTCAAGTCTGCTTGACCTGGAGAGTGGGAACCAATGTCTTTCTCCTTTCTTTGTTCGGCTGTTACATGCATCTCACTCAATAGCAACATCTAACCTTTTTAAGGTTGTGTGTAACCTAAAAGACTCAGACTGGCCTAGACAGTGATCCAGTGAAGTGTCTCTGTAGAAAGAGGAGGCAGAATTAGGGCTACAGTTATTCCGCTTTCTTTGTTGTTTCTCGTGACAGTCCCAAACTATAGACACCTTCTGCATGTGTTCAGCCATGAGCTTTTTAGGGCAGAGGCAGTCAGGAAGTAAAGTTGGTGGGGCAGCTGATGAAACATCATGTAAGATGCTGTTCCTCTCCTTTTTGCAAACACTACTGTTAACATTTCTTGTGACAGTGCTGGAGTGGTGGTTGTTCCTGGCCCCTTGGCCACAGGCCTTTCTCCCTGCCTGTACTGTCTGTTTAGGCTATGAGGTTTTTGGGGGCAGGAACGGACACTTGTGTTCTGTGCAATGATACACACAGTAGGTCTGGGCTGGCTTTGTTCCTCAAGTTGCACAGTTATAATAATCATGTCTATCTGCGAGGGAAGGGAAAGGAGATGGTCTGGTAAAATTTAGCCTAAGAAATTGCCTAGTCAACATTTGGCTATATCAATATAAATCACTATTCTAATGGGCTGTTGCTCAGCATATGGAAGATACCACAGTTGCCTTTCAGCCACCATACACTTTTTATTTCTGCAGTACAAATAATCCAGGCAGTTAAATGCCTCCCTGATGACCGATCCTGTCAGATCTCGGAAGTTCAGCAGGGTCAGCCTCGGTTAGTACTTGGATGGGAGACCTCCTGGGAGTACAAGGGGCTGTAGGTTCTGGTCCTGAGGACTTCACTATCACTGTCCAAGCTCGCTCGACCGTGGCAAATGGACCTTAGGGTGGGGCCAGTTCTGCGCACGCTGAGCTTCACCTAAAAAATCCACTGTGCAGGCTTGAAGGACACACCCACGTGGGGACAGCCCTTCCCAAATTTTTGTTCACGAAGCCAAGCCAGGAACAAATAATCCAAGCATTTGTGGCAGCTTCTTCACATTGGGTTTTCCTCTGCTATAAATGGCTCTTAGAGCAAGACACACAATTTTCCTCTTCTCTTCCAGAGCACAAGCAGAAGTAAATTCTATGGTCTTACAGCCCTGAGGTGTGTAAAGTGCTGCTGAAGTCTAAGCTGGTGTGTGCAGAGGTCCGCAGGGTTGCTCTGCTTGTTGAAGTCCTGGCTCTCCAAAGTGCCTGGAACTAAATAATCTCTCACTGGCCGAGGTGTGCAGGAGCTTGCAGGCTCTCACTGCATGTCTCCGTATGGCAGCATCTCGGGAATGCCACTCCGACCGACTGCATTGCTGCGGGGAGGCGGCCGGGCCGTGATGGGCAAACCCTGAAGGTTTGGGTGCGAATTCTGACCCTGGAAAGGAAGCTGGGAAGCAGTGCTGGTGTGCCTGTGGCAATATAGATATACTGGTGTTACCCTCTAGTGGAGACAAGAGGAGTGCCAGCAAGAGGCGGTTTGCCAGCACATTTAAACAGCAACAGGAGCAGCTTCAGCACAGCTTTATCACAACTGCACAGCTGCTGTAGGACCGTGCATGGCACACGTTTTACATTTGTGATGGTTAGAGAATATGATTTATTTCCAAATCTCTGAGCCACTGTAAAGAGGCAGCAGAGCTGTGCAGCATAGACCAATGTTTTGCTATGTCATTCTTAGTATTATACAGGGGGATAAAACACATAATTTACACTCAGTTTTTAGTGCATCACTACAGAATATAGAGGCTGTTATCACATTTTTTAAAAGTTATTAAATTTTGTATTATTATTTATTTATTATTATGATTTATTATTTTTTTAGAATTATGCTTTCCTGCAGGTAACAGAGGTGAGAATTTGTTGCTATTCCTCCTCTCCAAACTCCATGGGAACACTGAAATTTCTGCTGATGAAATAGAAAGAGAAATATGGGGATTCAGCTGAATAAATAGATGAGAGACCACCATCAAAACTTTTTTTCTCACCCTCTAAGTAATTTGCATGTGGGAAGTTGCACGGTATTTTATCAAGATTTATAGCAATGTAGCAAATCTAGGATGACTGGATATTTTTCAGTAATTACTACTCTGGCAAAGCTACTACTTCTAGTATAAAGCACATTAATTAGTAGGAACAGAACTAAGATATGCTGCTGTTCTGTCAGGCCTCTTTTGTTATGAAATAGTATCAGTGTCATGGAGGAGGCTTGAGAAATGGCTAATACAGGAATCAAAAAGTCTCTAGACTCTGCTTGAATTTATCACTGAAGTAACAGATAGTACTTTAAATTGGAATATGTTATTTTCGAGGAAGAAAAATATGTTGGAGGTCTGTGACATTTGGATTCCTGAGAAATTTTACAATCTAGCTTTCACTCACGAAAAGCTATGTGAGAAATTGTTTATTTAATAACACAATAGACATAATTTAGGTGTTATTTTCTAAGATTTTTATGAGTGTTGTAGGTAGGAAAACATTTCCACGTAAAACATTCCAGCAATTACGTTGTTGAAAAAAAATATAAATCAGACCACTGTAGGTATTGCAGAATCCAAAATAACAGGAAAAAAGCAATGCTGATCCTACAGTATCAATACTTATCACATCAGTGCTTGTCCTATATTTAGCCTTTTGATTTGATTGTCCAGTTGAGTTAGAGAAGTTTCCATGACTTTGGATTTCACTTTCATATGAAGACCAACCTTAATTCTGCTTGTATCATTTTGCTTTGCATACAGCTGGAAAGGATATAAAGTATGACCTGGTTGTCCACACCCTGAGACAGTTCATTGATCTAGAAGTTTACTTTCCAAGATGAAGGTATCCAGGATTCACATGGGACCTGGTGTAATTTTGCTGACTTCTGAGGAATGGCTTTAGATTTACATCTCTAAAACCAACAAAATTAGGCCTGTTGGGTTGCCTGCTTAAATTCCTATAGGCTCAGATTTTAAAATTGCTTCCTAGGCTCAGATAGAGTAGCATTTAAAGCAAATACTTATTGTTGGCTTAATGCTGCTTTCTTTAAAATTAGGTGGTAGTTTTGAAAATCCCATCAGCTCTGTCTGATTGCTGAAGCCAACAAGATTAATTGTGCATAAGTGAGTTGGCACACCAAATTCGACATTTTAAATTTGTGTGAATACAGTGTAAAACCAGGAACCAAGTTTACTTTCCGAGCAGTGTGAAGCAGTTATATTGGTTTAAGGTGTATTGATTAAGACATGCTGCCAAATGAGACAACAGCATGTTGCTTGAGCAGTTCTGGAGTGAGGAACTCAATGATGGTTTATTTATTCTCTGTAGAAAACTTCAAGGGGAAATCACACCTCTAAAGTTAAAATGAGTTAAAATAGCAGTTTAAAATTGTGTAAGGCTACTACATATTATAAGGTGTGAGGGAGATAGATGCTGGGGAAAAAAAGAGATGCAGTGGTAGAACTGTGTAGTCTTCTCTCCAGGTATAAGCAACTTAAATTTACCTGGCAGGTGAATTTAAGGCACAGAGGCACACCTGTTCCTGGTTGGGCACTGGAGGGAATTATTTCAGCTGTGATCTGAAAAGCAATCAACCTGCAAGGTTCCAGCCTGCTAGTGGCTGACACGTTTTTGACACAGATTTCTGGAGGATGTTTTTTGTGTTACTTTTATTAAAAACTGCAGAACAACCTCCATATCCCTTGAAATCAAGGAATACTGGCAAATAGCAGTAAAAAATTTGCCTATTTTTCATTTACCATTTTGAAAGGGACTCCTTTTTCCTCTAGAACTATACAACTTGTCAAGCTCAGATAAACTATGAAGAAATTAATATGCTGTAGTTTTGGGGTTTTTTTAAAGCTCTTAGAAAATGAAATGCTGAGTAGAAGATGATAGTTAATTCAGCTTTTACTGAAGCAGCTGTGTTGTTTGCCCTGAATCCCTGAGTCCCTGGACTGAGCAGTTGTGGCCATGAGATGAACTGATGGGTGGAAATGCAGGGCTATCCATCTCCTGTGGGCAGCACATCACCCTGGGGTACCATCACTCTCTGGAGAGGTCCTGGGTCTGGACTACAACTGCTGCCTTGGGGAACTCAAGGTTCAGGATCAAGAGTGGGAGGGCAGTGCTGGGAGGCAAGGAAGGGAACAGGCAGTACTTAGCACACCACAGTTACTGTAGCAAAAATTGTGAAACAACCTGCAATACGTGATTTCTGCCAAGACACAGGAATACCCCCCAAATTTTTCTTTTTGTATTTAAAATCCTGGAGGAGTAGTAACCCATGTTTTGTATGATGTTAACTGTAGAGAGAACAATGCAGTAAGTTCTCCTGGTGTTTTTCTTCCTCTGCATACAAAGGCATGTTTTCTCTCCCAAGAACAGTCTAAATATTCCATTAATGCCTTATGTGTAATATTAACAACCCCCCTTTCAAGATAAATTACAGTATTTTGATTCATTACTCATCAGTATGTATAATTATCATTTAACCATGTTATGAAGGACTGATGAAGGGAAGCAGGTGTTTAAACATGCGGTACCAGTAGTTTGACACAGCATTTAATTCTCTTTATTTGCATTTTTTAAGGACATTTATTCAAGGAGGGAAAACAATGAGGCACCATACAGTCATAAGTGTTTGCAAGAGAAAGAAAAAAGGTGTTTAGTCAATTTTTGGAGCAAGTATTTTTACCTTAGTGAGAGTGAGATTTTTAATGGTACTATAACGTTATATGATGATAGCAAAGGTAATGAGATGTGCTACAATTTCAGATAGCAAGAAATATATTCTGAAATGGGCTTTAGACCCTTAGAATATTACTGGGTATCAGGATAATGAAAATTAAGGCTTAGTCCTGAAAAGCCTAGTATGATTTTAGAAGTCCACACACTGGAGGGTGCCACTTCTGGGATGTGGACCATGAGCCACATGGGTGATGCCCACTGTGTCTGTCTCATACTGGGCTTAACTTTGTCCATTACCCCTGAAGTGTCAGCACCCGTGCTGGAGAACACAGTGGGAGAGAGCCACCTCTTCATAGCTTTATGTGTCATAAGTTAGGACCTTCAGGACCAAAGGGAACTGTGAACTCTCTCCCTGAATGAGAAGATGCCCATTTACCTCCAGGTGCTGGGAAGAGGTGCTTAAAACCCTCCATGGCTATGAGCTGATCTTACCAGTAGCAGCAGTCTCCCTTGTCATCAGTTGCCTTCTCATAATTATTATTATTTAGCTACCAAGTGTTAATTAATACAGGCTAATAGTGCTTTGGGGCAGTCTCGTGGTGTAATGGAGAGCACTCCGGTCTCGGAATCCCAAGGTCGCGAGTTCGAGTCTCGGTAGGGACCGTCCCCTGGCAGTTCAATGCCTCCCTGCCATCCCATCCCATCAGATCTCGGATGCTCAGCAGGGTCAGCCTCGGTTAGTACCGGGTGCTGTGACAGTCCCGAGGACTTCACTGTCACTGTCCAAGCTCGCTCGGCCGTGGCAGATGGACCTTAGGACTTAAATGGTGGGGCCAGTTCTGCGCACGCTCTGCCTCACCTAAAAACTCCACTGTGCAGGCTGGAAGAGCACACCCAGGTGGGGAGAGCCCTGCCCAAATCTTCATTCACGAAGGGTGGCCATTAATTAATAGTGCTTTAAAATAATCTTTATTTGGGCTAAAAAGATGTGCTTATTTTTTTCTCTCCAGCAGATTTTTCTTTAGTGTCCAAAATTATCCAAAATGAAACCTTTCACTTTCTGAAGCATTGGGTTTTGTATGGGGGTCTAGCAATCATTGTGCAGTCAGAGCAGGCTATTCAAAACAGTTCCATGGTGCAGCAGTGCCCATGTTTATGCTGAACTGCTAATACAGCACACCTGGCTGTTTCTTTGTCCACAGCAGACAGGCTGAAGTCTTAGGTGATGCAGGACACTTATATTTAGTTTATCATTCTGCTATATTGTGGAAGATGAGTTTCAACATCCTGTGTGAGTATGGTATTAATGCCTGTCAGTTCTTCTGGGAGAGACTTTCCTTCGTGGAGGAGAGGTAGGTACCCTCAGAGATGGCTGTTTGGCCATGTCTCCCAGTCCTGTTCCTGTGATGGTGATTTCATATCTGTTTTTTATCACTCTCCAACTACTGTTCATCTGGTTTTGCAGTGCTTCACTTGCTCTGTTTCTGAAGAACCATCCTCTGCACAAAAGAACTCATAGTTACAAACTCAATTATTGCTCTTCTGAGAAGCAAAAGTATTTTTGCATTAGCAGTTGTGCTATTGCCATCATGACTTGATTTAAAGGTGCAAAATCTATGCCCTGCCTTATGGTGAAAGGCATTATAAGTCATCCTAATGATCCCTGTCAGCCATAAAATGCACAGATAAAAAAAAAAATGTAAGATGGTGTTCCATGATTACACCTGTGTTTCTCATTGCCTGATAACTTTGTTTTCCCTACACAATATTCTAATATTAATGAAAATGACATCTTTTTAAAGTGACTTACTTTATGGGCAACCTTGGCTTTTCTTTTCCTCTATCTACTTTGCCTCCTAATTGCTGTTACATGTCATTAGCAGGGAGCCTAGAATGATTTCACCTGCTGGGCCAAATAAGCTGCCTTTTTCCTTTGATTTCTCATTGATCACCTTGTTCAAATCAGTTCTCAGCTATTCAGGTGGCTGTGATTTTTACTGAATTTGCTTCTATTTTTCCATGGCAATTTGAAGTCTTACAGAGTACTGCAGATCTCAGCAATGGTCTCTTACTTCCCAGTGGAGTAGGGAGGTCCTTGCTGCTGCCTGCTCACAGAGATCCCCCCACAGCTCCAGGGGCTCATGCCCAAGAGGTGCTCAGCAGAGGGTGGTTTTAAGGGAGCAGCTGCAGCAATTCAAATGTCCAAGTCAGGTCCCTGCTCTGGATCCTCTGCCAGAGATGTCTCTCTTTTTTGCATTATATCATAGGGCATTTAGGAAGCTGAGCCTCCCTATTTAGGTGGCTAAATATGTACTCTGCTGCTGAATTTCCTGAGGTTTCTGTCGAACAGTGACGGTGTGGCTTCAGCTCCCTTCCTAGACCGCCCCACTGCCTGCAATGCAGCACTGCCAGGGCCCTCCATGCTGCCAAGTCCTCCTGGCCAAGGTGCTTTTCCTTGCCCCCAGTGCCTTCCAACCTGTTGACAGTGAGTGTGAGTTCAGTTCCTTCCTTCAGGTGAGCTCCACTACCTTTTACAAGGAGAAGTTATCAGGGTGCAGAGCTCATTTGACACATCATGCCAGTCATGCAATACCCTGAAAAGCACAAGCTTTTATGATGAAATATTACCATTTTGTCTGAGGGCTCCAACACTTAGAAGTTAACCAGGCTGACTGTAGTGGGAGCAGAGGGTTTTGGGCATCCTGCAGGCAGCCCAAACAGCAGATTCTGGATCACTGAGCTTGAGGTCGTGTTAATATGGCTTTTGTGTCTTCATAAAAAAAAAAGTAACTTCTGGTGTCACTTGCATGACAGTTGATGTTTAACTTTTTGGCCTTTAAGAAATTATAGTTTAACATTAAGTTTAACTTTCTTGGCTAATGAAATTACCATGATGAAACAGCCCAAGTAAATAATAGATACAATAACTCCTCTTTGCCTGTTGTGTGCTTTTACTATTCATAATTTTTTAGGACCATAGATATTAGATGCACTTACGTAAGACTTAACGAACAGTAATTATCTTTTGGCTAAAGCAAAAGCCCAAACGAATGCTAAGCTGCATTATCGCTTGGCTTCTGACATGAGCTGATAATCAGATTTTCTTGCTTAAATCCATGGTGCTCGAACAATGCTACCCACTGTCTGTCCTTCCCGATATTACTCTTAATTAGAAAGAACAGAAACACAAATCTGAATTATTTCAAAATCTGGTTTCCATGGTCAGTGGTTGGAAGGGCTTAACTTTATTACAAATAAACCTGGCTTTATTTACTAATGAAATCTGAAATGCTAGGCCTGTAATAGAAGATAGTCTAATAGTATGGTGTTTACATGCTGAAAAATCTTGTGTGGGCGAAGTATTTTGTAATAAATCGTTAAGTAATTGAATTATGATTCTTTTATCCAATTAATAAAGCAGAAAAGGAGACCCATAGGAAGCCCTATACCATAGGGCTAGTAATGACATATTGTTCTCTAGTCTTGTCCTTTGTATGTAGCACTTTTTTTAAGATGCATTTGGCGAATGCCTGTTTCTGTCTTTCCAAACCTTAGAGACATTAATTTGTCTTTTTTCCTAATCCTTTGTATTTACTGGCTCCTTGGTTCTGAACTCTTGACACAGTAAAAACTTTTAAATTTTTTTATGTGTAACTGGGGAAATCATTGTATTTGGCTCTTTTCATTTATTTAGAGGCTTGGAAGCCTCTTTTCCACCATCAAATACAATCTTTTAATTTGCAATGATAACTTTTATTCTCTGTAAAAAGCCAGAAAGATTATCTTATGCTACTTGATCTCTCTTACTCCACTCTAATATAATTGCAAATATACTTCCATAGTTACTGTTGTAGTAAAATATAACTTTAGAAAAAATATAACTTTGTCTACCATAAAAGCAGAAGAGTGAGAGTACATAAATGATTTGTTTAGTGAATGCTTTTTGTTTCATAACAGCACAGCTCTTATTAATGTACCAGCACATATATAAACCTTTTATCAATAGCTGGAGTTTTCTGCAGCATTTTCAAACCACCTTCCTTTTCTAGTAAAATATTGTTCATCTTTAATAGATATTTTGTGCATGATAAATAGTTACTTAAAGGCAAAGCCAGCAAGAAAACCGCAGTGTTCTTGGCAAGCCAACAATTGAAAAGTACAGGTGGTAGGAGTGGGTATAGACCTAGAGTAAATAGTTAGTTGGAGGGTTTTTTAATCAAAAGGAGGTACCTTTCATTCTGAAAAATTTATTTCTTTTAAATATTTGCTATCCACAGCCGATAGCACATAATGCTACTTTTCTTTCTTCATTTACAAAGGGAATAGCTTGTAGTAACAAGCAGATGCTTGAGTGGACTGTGTGGCATGAGGTGTACCATCAGCCAAGAAGATCAATATTTACTGTTCTAGTATCTTTGTGGAGTGGGAGTTTGCCTTGTTTAAAAGGTGGATTGTGTATAATATATAAGGCCTTGCTTTTAGTTGATCAGAAGAGGGGTGTTATTGAAAATGGCATGTTCTCTACAATGAGTCACACTTAACCCTCCATGTCCTATAGTTCTGGTCTGTTCATTTATTATGCAAAAAATGTCAAATTGAAATCAGCTGGATGATTAGATCTGAGAGGTGCTTGCAATCACTTCTTCTTTAAAAGTGTTTGTTTGGACTTAATTAATATGATTAATAAGAATGGTAAAACCACTACTTGTTCACTAGCAGAGGGAGTCCCTAGCCCACAGCAGAGAGCCCAGACTGCTGTCTCCTCACGGTTCCTGAGAGCACAGTTCTCTTGGCAGTGATTGCAGTGAGGTCCAGTGGGGGATGCATTAACGGTGGTACGGAGAAGTGCTGAAATACAAGTCTGTGCTCTGCTTGGGGAAATAAACTTTTGCCTTCAAGGGCAAAAACATTAATATTGAATAAGACAACTGAGAAATCTCAGAAGTTTCCCAATAATAATGGTTTAACTTTTTGAGATTGCATTTTGCTGGAAAGCCTGGATCTCTGTTTTGCATTGACTTCCTCCTCCCCAACCACTTTTCACTCTACATTATAAACACAAAGTTTAATCCATTGTAATAAATTCTCATGCTACCTTTTCCTGCACTGAGCCTTTCATCCATAATTTTTTAATTCATAGTGGTGGAGTATAAAAGAGGAAAACAGATGCTAGAAATGGCTATAGGGAAGCTATGAAGTTTGCAGACCAATTTGATGAAATAGGAAGGTATTTGCTCATGGAATGAAAATGATTGTTCATTTCATTGTTCTTTGTTATTCTATCTCTTCTTCCATGGTTTATCAGGCAGATGCTATTTACAATGCCACATTTTAAATGTTTATGAATTTCAGTTATGCAGGAGCATAAACCTCTGCTTTGTAAAACTCTTGAATTCTATTCAAGGCTCTTGACTGTGTCAGAAGCTACAAATGCTTCTTATATTTTGATGAAAAGCTGGAGTGGCAGAGAGTCATAAAGGTTCCTAAGTCAGTCCTCGTGCTGCGATTCAGTGCACTCACTTTTGTCTTGTAATTTTTGCCAGGATTCGGGAATACAGAGAGGAAGAGGAAATTGGTATGCAACTAAAGGATAGAAATGTCTTTGAACATGTTATGCAAAGAGAATGACAGCCTGAAGAGAAAGGCGCTGAAGGTCCTTGATCAGTCTCCTGGGAATGTGGAAGCTGCATTGCTGCAAGTCCTGAGTGTAGCTCAAAGCCCAGGGCTTGGCTTTGTTGACTGGTGGAGGGATGTCTGCCCCTGAGCTACTTCTTCCCGCTAACTCCCCATGAACTTCACAACCTGTTGCTGCCAAAATCTTCTCCCTTGCACTTTCATGGCGTTCTCTGGCTTATCCAGATGTTGGGGTTAAGTTTGGGTGTAAACTGTAGGGCTGGCATGAATAATATAGGTAAAAATTTTATTTTAGTCATTGAAGCCTCTCTTGTCAGTCTGGCATGCTCAGGGGACTGGCCGGGTCACATATTCTCATTCAGGTCCTGAAGCTGTTGGGAAACGACTTGATAAGAGCTCCTTCAGACAGGAGAGGGCTGATGTGCCAAGTTAAGTGCACAGTTACTGTGCATTTGATAAGCAATAGCTCTGCATAAAGCAAAACAGATTCTCAAGTAGTCATCAGGTTGTGATGTTTAATTAGTCTCTGTGTAGCTCCTGGGATTCTGTGGGCCTTATCTTGCTCTGCTTCTGATGCTTAGCCTTAAAACCCCACATTAAAATAGGAAAATGAAGTTATTTGTTTGAAAATGAATGTAAGAAAGCAAGAAGTGAAGATGAATGGAAAAACCTGTCTAAGTTTCAAACTGTATCGAAACTATATGTATCTTTCTTCTCTTTATAAGCTCTTCTTATGTCTGGAATTTTAAAATGGCAGATTACACTGCAAAGTACTTTCTACACCTCTACTTCAGTGCTGTTTGTCTGGGACAGTACTACAGTGTCTCATGCAACACGCAGAGAGTTGTGTGTGAGATTTCGGTGGTGTTTCACTTTATAGAGCACTCACAGAGGAGAAGTCTTCACTGCCTGGCCCTGAATTTGTGGCATCTTTGAGGATGTTGTGTGGTTCTGAGCTCAGCACCAAGTTCCAGGGCAATTTAACTAAACAAGGGAGTCAAACCTGGCGGGGTGGGGTGTGTGTGTGTGTGGGCTCTTTTTCTCAGAAGGATACATGTGGGCACATAAACACCTATGGTATGCAAAAATATGGAGTGATAAGTGTCTAAGAGGACTCAAAATGGAGAGGAGGTATTTGCTGTAACTATACTTGCATGATAGACAGTTAAATGCCACCCTGACACTCGATCCTGTCAGATCTCGAAAGCTAAGGAGAGTCAGCCCCAGTTAGTACTTGGATGGGAGACCTCCTGAGAGTACCAAGGGCTGTAGGCTCTAATCCCTAAGACTTCACTGTCACCGTCCAAGCTTGCTTGACCATAGTAGATGAACCTGAGCTGAGGAGTTAAATGGTGGGGCCAGTTCTGCCCACGCTGTGCCTCACCTAAAAAATCCACTGCACAGGCTCAAAGGACACACCAACGTGGGGAGAGCCCTGCCCAAATCTTCGTTCACAAAGCCTAGCCATGAGGATGATGACTTGCAGGGTAAAATTATTCTTGTATTGCATATGTTAGCATCCTCTTCTGACATGGACATACAGTGGAATCAGATCATATGCCATCTTTATGGTAATTTTTTAATTTTCAATAATTGCAAATGGCTTAAAATATATGGCAGTGAATTTCTTTTTTGTTAGCAGTATAAAGGCATAGGATGTTACTTGTTGCATTATTTTATTGCAGCCCTTGTCTTCTTCAAAAATGATACTTAAAATTTGTCTGAACATACTAGTATTTTTTTTTCATGCTAAGAAGAACTATTTCAATTATCTTGGTTAATCTTCCTCATAGTCCAGAACACCTGGTGGATGGCAGTAGTGTTGAAATAGAGCAGTCAATTTTAAGAGTTCTTAGGAATGAAGAGGCTGCTGTATTTCTCCCAAACCAACTCTCCCAACAGCTACATCATCCTCAGCATGTTTTGCTTTTCTACACTCACCTTCCCACTGTGGGATCACACCATGCATTTATTGACCTCCCAAAGACAGTCAGCTTCAAGACAATTTTTGCAGATACAAATTTTGGCCTTTTTTTCCTGCCATGGTGTAGTCCATAGGCTTTTATTGTGATTCCTCCTTTCCATCTTTCAGCATGACTCTGACACAAAATTTAATTTTTTTTTCAAGATGGGCCGGAAGTGCACCAGAAGTATGTCATATTTCCATGAATACCATATTCTGTGTCTTGGAAAGGGCCATGACGACACTTCGGCATGCAGAACCTACTTAAGGATATTACCTTGAGCTGTTAGGACTCAGGAGGAGGGACTGTGTAACCTTTTAGCTTATCCTGAAAAGCAGAAGGTCCAGTTTGTTTCTTCCCAGTAGTCTAGGGTCAGATGTTTGCTCAGGAGGGAGCAAGAGGTTTTCTATATATTCTCCAGCTTCAAAGGAGAGTTGGTTTGAGGCTTTGGAAATTTCTCCTAATAGACTAAGGGCCACAGTTTATCTCAAATTATTGCCAAGAGAGGGCAGAGATTCATAAGGGAAGTCTTGATATGAAGTTCAAATTTAGGAACTGTGTCAAATCCTTAGGAATAGGTGTTTGGAAAATATGTGTTGAGAACAGGAGAGGAATTTCTTCATTTAGCAAGTCTGCTGTTTCCTTAGGATAAACTTGGATTTTTATGCCTTCTAGACTGAGAGATGGGAGAATCTTCTGAAGAGTGTTTTGAAAGCGACAGAACAATTGGTACCTAGGCATATCATTTCCAGGAATATAGAGGGTAAAATGAAAATCTGCGTTTTGTGTTAGGTTGCAAGATTGCTTAGCATTAATTCATAATGTGTTTAAGTGTTCTAAGACTGCATCTATGTAAGGATTGCAAGTTGAATGACTGACAAAAAGAGAAGACTGGTAGATATGAAAAATCATTGATTTATGAGCATCAAGAAGAGTATTAGGAAAATAGACCACCTGGAGCAACTGCGGGAGTGGTTTTCGAATTTTAACATGAGCTATCTTCAACCTATGTGTGTTGTAATAATAATAATAATGAGGAAAAAGGTTTTATTGATGTATTGATTATTGGATATTGTTGCTGCATTTGTAACCTTTATCCATTATTATAAGGTATGGACATCCTATTACAGTTTTGTGTTATTGGTGATGGGAGGCATCAAAGACATGTTGCCAAATTTTAACTCTTCAGATTTAATTTTTTTGTATTTGCTGTCAGCTTCAGACAGAGTCTTGTCTTTTTAACAGTTCCAGCTGCAGCAGTCATGCTGCTTCTGAAGAGGGTCAGGGAAAACAACTTTACTTGGCAAATGTGGGAAGACTGAGACCACTTCTTTGAGAAACACCGGTGCTCCCTGAGACCAGGGACTAGATCTCAAGCAGGATTTATGTCCCTATCCAGGATTTGCCTTTTGACAGAGTCCTGAACTTTGTCCAGAGTAAGAAACAATCAGTGCTTAGAGAATGATTAGGCAGCTAGACTCTTGGAGCTCCCTCCCTCCCTCCCTGGGGCTGCCTGTCCGGGCAGCGCTGCAGTGGTGCAGGGCTGGCAGCCCAGGGACTTGGGACATATTAAGGTAGTCTCTTATTATAGCTGTGAAGGACAGAGGGGGCTGAAGATGCTGCACAACCACAGAAGCATCATAGGAAGTTACACAGCTTCAGATCTGTTGCTGCTCCTCTCCACTAGCTGAGACCTGGTCACATTTTCCCTTTCACCACACATCACCCAAAGGCACAGAATTCCTTGCAGTGGTGTGTGCCAGACAGTTATGTGTTGTTATTGAGAGCTGAATTAATGGAAGTGTTCCTCTTGATGCGATCTGTTCAAGTTCACCTTTTTATTTGATAGCATGTGGGGATTTTTCCCCTTGTTCTGAGTTTAGGAAGGATGACAGTGTGTTACTTTCCCCCCCGAAAAGTCCAACTTGATAAAACTAGTAATACTAGGGAGTAGTAGGGAGAAGCTAGATCCAAGAGCTAGGAAAGAAGCAATTCACAAGAGAAAGAAGAGTGTATAAAGAAGCCTGCAAGTAAAATTCAGAAATGGGTGTAGAGACTGCTGGTGGCTTTTGAGCAGGACAAAGCAGAATTTAGACAGTACCGCAGAAAATGATCTGCTACAGTAGTGGATAGAGTTTATAAACTCTTCCATGCTTTTGTTTAGATGCTTGGCAAATAAGTGGTCCTCTGAATGTGTTTGGGATGGCTCACTGGAAATCAGACACTGAAATTTTTGTCAGGCTGAAGGGTTGTCCTCCAGCTTTTAAATCTGATTTAGTTACAAGGAAGCTTGCTGTTGCGGTCGCTTTCAGTGCAAGCAAGAAGAAATTCAGCCTCTGTACAGCAAAGCATTTGAATACAGAAAAAGTTACATGTAAAGTGGTTAAATCTGGGTCTGGCTTTAACCCTAAGCATAGACCTAAGTATTTTGTCAGGTTCTGTGTATGATGCTTGAATCCTTTGCTTTGTCAGAAAGAAATCAACTGAATTGTGTTGTGGATTTTTTTCCTTGCCTCCAACATAAATTTTGAATGTAGCCAGTGTTTCTAATTATTATATGGTTACTTTACACAGGTATGCATCTGATTTATAGAAAGCTTACTTAGCAGTACGACTGTCATTCAGGATGTGGCAGGAGCAGCCTTTTATTATTTGGTAGTGATTTGGTTTCTGAAGGGCAGGCTGTAGACACAAACAAGAGATGTAGCCCTCAAAAACATTCATGCAGCATCCTTCAGGAAGGGAGGGGAGGTTATCCAAGTCTCTATGCTGCTGTACTCATATAAATGCTCCCTCTTTTGTTGCTGCTGGACTCCAAAGAATAAAACCAAAACACAAAGCGCAGGCAGCACCACTGAGCAAATGCCACAGTGTTCCCTTAATCCATGTGGATCAAAAAACATGAACGTTTTGATTCTGTAAAGAATCTTCCTCAGCATGCTGGATTAATCACATGGATTAATAAAACACTGTTGCACTCACTCAGTGGTGCCTCTTCTGCTTTGTGTTTTCTTTTATTATTCTTTGGAGCCCCAAAGGAACAAAAGACGGCGTGTTTATAAGAGTACCATAGGCACTGGGAATTCTATAAACCTCTCCCTCTATAAGGTATGCTTCTTGAATTTTTCCCCATGGATCAGATCATACACTGCAGATTTGTCTGCATACTAAGCCCTCTGCTAGTGTTCCTATCTGCCTGAAATACATAGAGTTTAAAACTGGTGCTTTTTCCTTTCCCTGTGTTTCTGTTTAGTTCTGCAATGAGTGTGGCAGGGAGCACATGTGGAATGCTCTCATCTAGCTGCTTTTGTGTAGCAAATACTTTTGTGTATCATTTCAGTCACTGGCTGGAGAGTAAAGCTGGTGGGCAGGGGCCAACTTCAGAGAAATGTGTCACTCTAGCATCTTTCATGCACAGAAGTGACTTCGGAGGTACAGACTCACACTTTTCATTAATATATACTCACACATGAAAATATATCCTAATATCTGCCTTTGGGAAGCCATGCGATACGCTGCCAGCATCTGGCACCTAGCTGTTCAACTCTCTCTCTGTACACTGATTCCAGCTCTCTATGTTTTTTTATAACACTTGCTTTCTAAAAACCATTCTTATATGCCTTGTAGATGAAGGCTGACCCCTTCCTCTGCTGCAGGCCCTCACTTCTTTTCAGCAGTGCTGAAAGTACTATGAATAGTGACAAGTGTTATATTATAGCTAAGTTAAAGGTTTGAAATTCAGGGTTTAGCAGAGCTCATTTTGAAGATTTAACCCTTGCAAAGGGTATACATTAGAGTCCCTGGATTCAAAGATGGTAAATAACTTCTTTTCCATTAGTAGAATGCGCATAAAGATTTTTGATGTGTTTATGTTTATCAGCTATAAGGTTGGGTATACAGTAATAATAAAAAAAGTCCTAATAAAAACCAAAAAACTTGAAGGCTTTCTAAAATATTCTGCTCATGACTTGCATATGCATGTTTTGTCTACATGCATGCCTGTGTTTATTGTTATCCACTGTAATTAGAGATTCTGGCCTTTGTCTGTTAGTTCAGTCTCAGTCACTCCGCCTTTCAGGACACCTGGCTTACATTGAACCTAACAAATTACAGTGCCATGGTCTGTTATAGTAACTTAGCATGCATATGCACTGATATCCTCCATGCTAGGCCTTCTCAACACTGTTATCTATTCTGTAGATGAAGATCTGTTATGGAGGCTGTAGGTGCCATAGCAAATCAGTCCTGGAGAGTAATTTTCTCAAACAGTGAGTTTCTGTATCCTCACGGAGATGGGCGTTTTTTCACATGGCTAGGGGGAACACCTTTCTTGCTAAATGCCTCACGATTTCTCAGGCTTTCGGAATTCTTTCTGTTCCTGCCTCCCTACCCACACCTTTGTCCCAACATGCTACGCAGTCATTGCTGCAGTGCTGGTTCGTGCCATGTTGCACCCACAACTTACAGAATGCTCCAGGGTCCAGCCCCACTGATTTCAGTCCTGCAGCATCCCCTGAACTTCATAGGACACAGGCCTTCAGATTCCTTTTCTTTCTGTGCTGTTTATGTTTGCCAAAACCAGCTTTCCTCCCCTCTGCCAGAGATAGGTACTTGATTGACTGTAGCATTAAACCACCAGTGACCTGACTTTTTCTTTTCAAACGCTGCTCCAAAAATGAATCTCTTTCAGGCTGATAAGGCCAATTTCAAGCAGCAGGACATCCTGCAGTGAGCTCCTCCTTTACTTTCATAGTATTTCTGATTTTCCTAGAATTCCCTTTTTTAAAGCCTGCTTTATTCTTTGAGTTTTAGAAATTCTCCTGTGACTCATATTGTACAATTGATTCATACTACATCATATTCATTTTATGTATTGCAGAAATTGTGGCACTTCATTCTGTGATTTTAATTGTGCTGAACACTTTCTTCTGCTGTCACATTTTGTAGCCAATAGTGTTAAAATATTGAGACTATTATCTATTGATGATGAGTGATTCCAGGGTTGTGCAGCATAATTTTCTATAGAAATTCTGAAAGGAAAAAGGGTAACAACATGGGAAGTATTGCTCAATAAACAGAATTTTAAACACATGGGCTATAAGCTCTTGCACGCTGTGGTAAATGCCTTTCATTAAAGATGAATGTAGAAAATTTTCCCCCTACAGGCTGGTATCATGTAAGTATCCACTATAAAGCTTCTTACATTTTCCTTTCATCTCTTAGGTGCTGCCCAAGTCCTGTGGTGAAAGGAGAAGCAACATCCTTGACAATACGGTAAGGCTACTGACATATGTTCTGTGTTGAAAGGGAATCACATATGATATCCCAATATGTGCTTTACTACTAGTGCCAACATGAACAACGGTAGAGTTACAGTTCCTGAAAGTGGGAGCAGTGACTTCTAGGTACTGCATTGATGTTTCTTTGTTTAAAGACATTTCTTGTCCACCAAAATGAAAAAAAAAAACCAACACTTCCTTCCCCAGCTGTTTGTGTCATAAATGAAATGTGTATATTCCTTCTTATTGCCAGATGAGGAGTGTTGAGCTTTAGAGAGCACCTGATGTGACACTGTCCTAAGCAACTAGAGAATTATAGCTGAGGTTAATTGAGGATGGACTGGGTGCAAAACTGCCTGCATGGCAATTCAGCCAACTGAGCAGCTACAGTTTGCAGTGGTGGCGAGGATGACTTGATAAATGTGGCAAACACTGGGCAGAGACTGTCTATATTACTCTGCCTTGGTCTCCAGAGTGTTTTGTTGACTTGGGTTGCAGATCTCAGAAGAGATGTAGTACCTGCTTTGGAGCAGAAAAGATGATAAGACTCTTGGTGTATCAGGGAAGAGACTTCTAGAACATGAAAGGTTTTTGAAAAGAAGGAAGTAATATTTTTCTCCCTGTCCATGAATGATAGCGGAAGATATAGTACTTTTAAACTACAGCTTCAGAATTTAGTTTGATTTTTTTTTTAATTGCAAGGATCTATACTTTGAGTGCTCATAATTTCTCAAAATAATTTTGATAGAAATCAAGACTAGGACATGTAAAGCTGGTCCTGCCTTGCAGCAGGGGATGGAATCAATGATGTCTGTCCTTCTGTGATCCTGTACAGATGCATTTAGAAGTGTTTCTTTTAATACTGTTGTCACATTTCCCACCAGTAATGGAATAGGCATTCTGCCTCTCATCAGGCGAAGCCTCCTAAATCCAAGGTTTAATGCTTTGTTAAACTAGGACTTGTTTGAGGACATAGGGTCTAAATAAAGTTACTTTCTTAAGTGACTGCCTTGGGTTAGGTTTTAAATCCATATTTCGTCATCTGACTAAGACATCTTTCATAACTGTTGAGTGTTTACTAGTTAGTTCATATACAGAAGACATAAAAGTTTTATTCTAACATCAAATACGTTTCTGGGTGAGCTGACCAGTGGAGTGGTGAGATAATTTTGTTCAGTTTTTTAATACTACTTTGATGCATCACTATAGCTGAAAGGACCAATAACAAAATCATTGCCCCAGTGCATTTTTGCAGCATTTTTTATTTGTTCTTCTTGCCTGAAGTTAAATGTTAATGTGATCGAGAACAGAAGGAACAATGCAAGCCAGCTTTAGCTCAGTTTCATCTCCCAGAACTGAGAAGACAGTCAGTTTAGGCTGGCTTCAAAGGCTTTCAAATTATTTCCTTAGTCCCAGACATACTACCTCCTAAATTTTAGATTTGAGGATCTTTTTTATGTACTGCAGGGTTTTTCTCTGCTGGTCCAGGACATTTAGCATGGGGGTTATTTGCGCATTTTTAGTGTCTATATGGTGAACATACAGATTTTGTACATAATGACTAGAAACAAGGTTTGCTCTGGCTATTCTGGTTACTTGTAAATGAAAGGATAACAAAATATGTTCTTTTCACTCTGTCTGGGAAGGATTTGTGCAGCATCTCATGCAGAGAGGGAGCTGCTCCAGAGCTTAGAGCACTTGGGTCAGCAAAGGGAGAGCCCCCATGCACACTGCAGCAGCCCTGGCACACAGCCCTGCTCCACAGAAGACACACCAAAAACACCAGTCCAGCAAGGGGAGAAAAACCCCAAGTAGCTGTCTGTCTCCACAGGTATATCCAACAGTTGCAGGACACCAGTGTGGGTATGTGCCTATTCCTAGAGGAGTCCCACAGGAAAACGGGATAGTAGAAATTGGTAGTTGCTCTGTCTTGTTCCAGTAATTTCTCTAGATATTTTCTCTCCATAGATTTAAGCTGTCTAGAAGTCAGGCAACTAATTTGAACTAATCTACTTGTCCAAACTCTTTATATTATAGGCAGGAGAGAGAATGATAAACACCTTCTCAGGTCATCCCAGCTCTCTGCTTTAGAAACCTACCTTAGAAGCAGGAGTACTGCTCTCTGACCCTACATGGCTGTCTTGTGCTTCACCATTGGGTGGGTTCTGAAATTACAGCAAAGTGGCAATGACTCTTGCAAGTAAACAAAGATTTGGATGTCTGGTTAGGGGTAGATTAAAGCTATTGCAGATTGGAATATGGAAAAAAGTAAGAAGATAGAGTGTAGAGCCTCAATCCAAGTTAGAGGTAAGAGAAGTGTTCCTGTAATAGAGAAGCCTCACACTCTCCGTAATATATGCCAAAAAGTGTAAAATTGAACATACTATAAATTACCCCCCTCTCTGGAGCAGCTACTGTTTTCAGTGCAATAGCCAGCTCTAGAAAAGCTAATTGCAGCCAGGAAAGGAAGAGCATGGTTTTGTTGGGACTTTGCTCTGAGACAATGTGTGCTACAGGAGGAAGGAACCAGCAAAACCTCTTGAAGGGATGTAGCAAGTACAAATTGACAATAAATAGAACTGGCTGAAAATGGCAGTTCTGGTCACTCAGAATCACAGCCTGTGTCCTGCATTTGAGATTGTCTTTGTGTATGTAACTCTTGTGATGTACTTGTGAGGATTTTTGTATATCTGGCAGTCAACCCACCATGGTGTGGGATGAAGCATAAGATGAAAACCTACCACGAAGTGTCTTTCTTACATTGCAAGCCATAACAATAGTGCTTGAGTTATTAAAATGAGAAAGTATGTTAACACAGCAGTTAGATATCTTTTAGAAATCTTGAAAACAACATCAAGAGATTTTTTTTATATGAAGAGCATGAAATCCTGTATGATCAAGCTAATAATAAACTGATACACTATTTCAAGAGTTGTCCAGAGAAGATGTGCAAGGATCCTGTATCCAGCTTCATTGATTCATGTGGTCCTGAGCAGTACTGTCATGTTTTGATGGTGAAAATAAGGAATGACTAGGAGGAGTTTTTTGAGGCCCTGACTAAAGAATTTCTAAGTGCTTTTAAGGATGTATTGGGTTGTATTCTTTTCCAGGAAAGTATCTGAATGGGATTTAATCCTATGCTCAAGCACTTTTTCTGAAAGTGGTTGTCTTCTGGAATCAACTTTCATTTCCATTTGTGGTCTAGTGACAGCCCCCACCTGGGTTTGCAATGAGGTCATTGGGCCTAAAAGGTGGGGGTAAAGGTATCTAAGTAGCCTTCATGGAGACTTATTCTGTTGCCTATAGCTACTTAAATCTTAAATAAGGAAGTGTGGCATGTTTGTGTTCACAAATCCTGTTGTGCAATGTTCTGTCTCAATTGGGGCTGTCTGTGTCTCCATATTAATTCTCAGGGCAGCTTCAATTTCCTCCATTTCATGCAAATTAGCTTCAGCCTTAAAGCTTCTGGCAGGTCGCCAACAGAGCCCTCTTTGGCAAAATTTGGATTCATTGGCGGAAAGGTATTAGCCTTTTTGCTTTAAAGACCTTTGTTTAGGCAAATATTTCAGTATTTTAAAGACAAGTACTTAAGAAAAATCTCCCTTTTGGACAGATGCATTCTTTAACCACTAGAATAGTCCTAAAGATAGATAAATAAAGCACAAATAACTAAAATAATGGTATACATTCTTGCTGCTTATCTTGAACATTACTATAAATGCCACTGCACCAGTGCCATTAAAATGCATGTCAGGAATTTTCCTTGGCTGCTTCTATGTGGCCTTTTAAGATCATTTAACTACATAATGACTTTTAAAGACATTCTTTTTGAAATAGAAGGACTTTTTTCACAGCCTAGCTGAAAAAGGTATTCCACAGATTTCAAATGCAATATCTTAATTCCATCTCTCTTGTTCTTCGAAAACAGTTAAACTTCCTAGACTGCAAAACTGTTTTGTATTTTTGTGTTTCCTACAATTGTTCTGAGAGTATTTTTACATTTTACATCATTATGAATACTCTAGCAATTTTTTGGTTTATTCTGGGTATATGCTATTCTTTTTAAAAATTCAGATTTAATAATTTTTTTCTTTAAAGATAATAAAGGTACTTAATTCTTCCTCCGTCTATTCTGTTCACAAGGATGACATTTCATAGATTTCCCAGGATCCCATAGTTTAAATTCTAGTTCTACCTGTACAGTGCCGATACAATAGCACAAGAGGTTCTGTGTTCATGGTGTCACATTGATTTTGAATTTAATTAAGTAGAAAATAAGACTTATCTTTTCCAGATATCACTGCCATCTAGTTCCTTGGCTGTTAAGAATCAAGATTTGTTTCTCCTGTATCATCAATAGAAGTAGAAATCCTGCAGAGGAAAAATGCATCTGTGGTTCCACTTGTGTAAAAGTGTTGTTTTTACCTGAAAATCCATGTCTGTGAACCCTCTAAGGCATAGAGGAACTCCACAGATACTGCTGAAACCACGATCTCAAGACTCTGTTTGTCATTGTAATGAATTACTTTTTCCTATTACTATTGACATGCAAGATGATAAGACCCCAGGCTGTTTGTGGCATCTAAAATGTTTTCCAAAGCTAGTATTTAGAAAAATATCACTATATGTGCACTAGAGTAACTGGAGAAACTTTACTGTCTCCTTGTTCCTGTGGGTATTGAGCACACATTTGTAAAAGATCACAGTTATTTTTCTCTCCTCTCAGAGATAAACTATGCCAATCACTTCAGTTTTAAAAGCTATTCTGTGGCCTTCCCTGGGTCTCTGTAGTTTCTCTCAGTGCCGGGTCACCCATTCAGATCCCTCTGTGCACAGAGAGGTGAAGGCACATGGTCTGCCTAGAGGCTTTCCAGGGTGATACAAGGATTATTATTATTATGAATATATATTCATTCTTTGGAAGTAGATTGAAAAATTGAGAGTAATGCAGGAAAACATTGGGTTTTGTTCAGCAAAGTATGGTTAGCTTTTGTAGCTGCTGTAGCTGGTCTCCTGTTTAGATGCTTTAGGTGATTAGATTTTTAGAAATATTTCTCTGACAGTGGACAGATAGTAGTCTAGTGTTTTATTCATGCTGGAAAATTGGCAGTGTCACAAAGGGAAGATACACCAGATTTTTAGGGACACTGAAATATCCACTGTGACCAGTCACAGCCAGTAGATGTGACATCCACAAGGTGATGGATGTCTCTCCTTGAACAATTTATAAAAAGCTGCAAATTTTCTTGTGATATTCAAAATTTGTAACTCTGGGAAGCATACTTTTGCATGAACAAAAGATGGATTGGAACTTTGGAAGTACTATCTCAACCACAATCAAAGCTTGTTCACCTTCTTTTATTAATAATATGTATTTTAAAATGGATATTTTTTTACCAGGCAAAAAATGTTACAGGGAATTAAGCAGTTGCTTCGGTACAAATAGAATAGCTTTGAACACAGAGAACCAAATTTTCATTTTATTAGCTTACAAAAGTTCTCAGACCTCAGAAAGATAACTGTTGACATATTTTCTCAATTTATTTTGTGTATGTAAAAATCCTACTAACACAAAGTATTGAATAACTGCATAATGTGTTGGCCAAATGTTGTCATTAGGCATGTGTATTGGTACAGCTAACCTTTATTTTGGATGTCAGTAATTTCCACAGTACAACTCTTTCCCCAGGTATTTACTGATTGGGGTGGAGTTCCAAGGCATTCTGGGGGGTTTGAAATTGCTTTTTTAACACAGAACAATTCTGTGATCCTGCACAGGAGAAGAAGTGGTAGAAGCACTTTGAAGGCAGTAGCACAGACAAGCACTGAGGACAGGAAAGTCTTAAACCAGATTTGCCTGCAATTTTGAGAGTCACAAAACTGTATCCTTGAGTTATCAAACTTGATCTAAAACTGGACTGGCAACTGGACAAAAGTCCCTGTACTCCATTTCTTGTTTTGTAGAGGTAATTCTACTCAGTGCTCTTTGTATGTCATTGCTACCTGTTAGTCAGAATTAAAATACTGTTTTCAGAATGTGCAAACCACTCAGAAAGGTCCACTGAAAGAAGCTGGTCATGTCTGAATTAGGTGAGTGCTATTTTGAGATGCTACCAAGGATCTTATGGCATCAGATTAACTTTATAATTCTGCAGTCCTTTTCTCCTGTAAGCTTTAAACTCCCACAGGTGTTGAAGGAAAGAAAAGGAAAAAGAATAATATAAAAAGAACGGGTACAGATGAGATCCACTTTTCAATAGGCAATACCACTGTTTGAGCTAATCAGGGTGAACTCCTGCCTGTGCTTATGACTGTTATCAGCAAGATTTAGTGGAGCATTCAGCTGTCAGATGATAATTTCTCCATTTGATATTCTCACTCAAATTAGACAATTGGTGTTTGCACCAAATGGAGTTAAAAGTGCAACCACCTTCTGTTAACAAAAATGTAAGAAAAACCCAAACCCATGCATTTTAGCTGTGTCCAAAATCTGGGAGAGTCTTGGGAAAAAATATCTGACTACTGGACAGGCTTAACATGATAAAATAACAAGTGCAGATACAGATTCCAAGACCTGCCTGCTACTCAGATCTGGAAGGTGAGGTCAGGACATGTGTATGGCTGCCCTCTGTGGTCCAATTGACTTCTGCTTGATTTTAAGTTATTCATATAGCCAAAAAGATGCTTTGGGGAGACAGTTGGGCACCCTCGCTACAGTGGGCCAGCTGGGCCGTGTGGTGCAGAAAGGATGAATGACTTGCCCAAAGTCTGCCAGTGGCAGCAACAGGATCTGAACAGGGATCATGCTGTACACCTGGCTCTTTGTCTTTCACCACTGAATTTCCATGAAGGAAACTGAGGTGTCTTGGCTAGCTTACTGTCCCCTGTCTTCTGAAGACAGGCTTTTGTCTAATATACCATAATTGGGATGCATATTACAACAGCTGTAGGATACAAAAAAGGTAAATGGTAGTATGGCAGTTAAATGCCTCCTTGAGTCCCAATCCCATCAGACCTCGGAAGCTCAGCAGGGTCAGACCCAGTTAGTACTTGGGTGGGAGACCTCCTGGGAATACCAGGGGCTGTAGGTTCTAGTCCTGAGGACTTCACTGTCACCGTCCAAGCTCACTTGGCTGTGGCAGATGGACCCTAGGACTTAAAAGGTGGGGCCACTTCTGCGCATGCTGTGCCTCACCTAAAAAATCCACTGTGCAGGCTGGAAGGGCACACCCATGTGGGGAGAGCGCTTTCCAGACCTTGTTTCGTGAAGCCAAGCCATGAAGATGATATGCCAGAGTTGTAGTTGTTTTCTAACAGGTCTGTTTGTAAATAGTCACTTTTGTTTCAAAATGTCTCTGGGCTGCATTTGGAACTCTCATAATGACGGACAAGAGCCAACACCATCAGCTTTCCTGAGTATGATCATCAGTTCACTATGCCTGCACAATATGGGGATATTTCATCCTGTACAAGAATGTAGGGAAGATCTCTTTTTAATTAGAGGGCTAGAAAAAAAATCACTTCAGAGAGCAAAGTGTACTTAGAGGTCTTAGCTGAGCTTTTGAGTCCATTTGATGGAACCATCAGACATATTTACCAGCCTTGGTCCTTGGAGGTGAGTGTTTGCTCAGAGGTCTGGGACTGAGTCCTCGAGGGGCTTGCACACTGCAGGTATTCAGTATAAATTCATATGCATCAAGCTCTCAGACAAAGAAGTGTGGAGGAACCTGTGTCCCAGGTGTTTACACAATGCACCTCAATTGCCTGAGAACAGAAGAGGTCTGTTTGAGAGCTTTGCTTTGCCAGTCCTTTACATGGCTCGAATTGATCATTTTAAGAAAGGGAATGGCAAGATGAGAGGATTGGGGTAGTTTATTGCAAAGTTCCTGTTGTGTTTGAGAAATGAAAAAAATTGATTGAATTGTGCTTTTCAGCCATGACTTGCTGCCATCCATCTCTGAGTTCCTTAAGAGTAACTGGGATTTTTTGCAGCGAGTGCAGCTTGCCGCCAGAAAACCTCAACTTTTGTTAATGTATAGGCATTCATCATCTGCTGTTCATTAACACACATATTGCTGATGCCTGGCAATGGGGCGAACATTTTTCTAGAGTGGGGTCGAAAAACTAATTATTCACCATATGGTGGCTGGCTCAGCAACAATTGCTGAAGCCATGGAAGCAAAAGGAAGTTGGCTGGTTGATTTCTTTGGACAGTTTGCACAGTGATGACTCTCTTGACACATGCCATTCATGTGGCCGCTGCATAACAGATGGGCTAAGGCTGGGAACTGTGGAAAAATCATGGCAGAGATCTGGTGGCAGCCTCTGTCTTTTTATCCTTCAGAATGACTTTGGGTCACATGGGCTGTGAAAATAACAAGTAGGGGATTGTGCTCTGAGGATTTCCCTGCTTCTTTCATAAAGCCAGAGCGTAATTTTGACTGCCTTTTCGTATTTTGTTTATTAAAGGGATCAGGGGTTTAGATGAAAGAGATTACTTGGTTTGTGGTAGGGGGCTGTGCTGTGCCCATGACACTCGGCTCATTGTTAGCAGGAAAAATGCTGGCAGTTTGATAAGGGATAAGAAAATGGAGGGGTTTTAAATTAAAATTTAAATTACTCCTTATTTGTTCTTTTCTCATTTGTAAATCTCACATAAGCAAGTTTAGATAAGAGCTGTTTTAGATTCAGAATACTCAAACCTGAAATGAGTTAGTGTTTTTTCCAGAGGAGCTTAGAAAGGGAGGGTAAGATTAATTTGAGCATGCTGCCTTTGCAACTTGTATGCTTTCTGGATTTCTTATCAACCTTACAGTGCCTGAATAGGGAAGGCACTGAAAGTTTCCAAGCAGAGATTTGTTGAGCTTTAGTGCCATTCAAAATTAAATCAGGTTGGTTTGAAATATCTGCAAATTTAATTTGAATTGATTACAGCAAATTGTGGCAGTTGAGAATTTTCTCATGTCTTCTTTCACAGGAGTTAGAAAGAAGAGTGGACAAGCAATGAAGGTATTGCCAGATCACTTCTGAAGCTGTGCAGCCTTCCCAGAGGGGTGCTAGTGAGGCTGGATTCAGCAGACACAGGATGGAAAAGGAAAGGTGAAGTGAAAGCAGGACTGTGCATGAAGTTGCCCTGCATGAGGGAGAGCTTGCAGGTGAATGATTCACAATCATTTCAATTTGGGTCCTTCCTGTCAGGAACAACACACTAAGTTTCTTAGGTGAAATGTGATGTGAGGTTCTGATTCAGAATTATAATTATTATAATATTATTATTATTATTCTTTACTGTTGTATTTTATCTAAACATACACAGGACCTCCCTCCTGAACCTTCCCTGAAAAAATAAAGCAGAAAGAAATTAAAACAACTTACAAAGCAAAATTCAAGCAAAAATTCACTGTTTTTGAAATTTCTTTTTATATGTAAACACGCACTTGTGGCTTGTTATTGTGGCATTACACTGTTGGCTGTTCACAAGCAGCACTGTATTTTCTGTATCTGTGTGCCACAGAGATAGCACAGTGACATAGTGCAAGCTGTCAGCTGAAAGATCCTCACATCACACCCCATTTTTCAGTCTTACATCAAGACCAAGCCTGTGGATTTCAGAGGTGGGATCTGCTGCTCTTGTGGTGGTGCTCACAGGGAGCCTCTTCACGGTTGATGTAACAAGAGAGACTGTGTTTTTATCTTGGGTTCTCCTATTGCTATTTTCTGCAAATGAGGGAACAAATAGCACTAGTTTTCATTAGGGCATGATGCTTTTCCCTAGGTGATCAGGGGAACACATTCTATTGGCTCTCTCTCCTCTGTGTGGAGGAAGTTCACTACCCCATAATGCTGCCAGCAGTGATTATTTCTTCTGGAGAAGGAGTAAACTGGTATGTTTTATTTGATGAACTTCCTAATCAACTTTTTTTCCCTGTAGTGATCTGAGCAAGCCCAATGTGACGATATGTTGCATTCCCCTTAGTCCTACATCACCTGCATTTCTGAGCTCTTGTGATCAACTTGGTTCTTGATGGCTGATCTTTTGCTCAACCAGTGCATATCCCACCTTTACTCTGTGGTTTCTTTATCAATGTTAAAGAGAGGAATACCTCTGTTTTTAGCAAGAACTCAGTCCAGCAGAAGATTAGGACCATTATTCAGCAGAAACTGCAGAAAATCTATGTGCCTCAGTGCACTGCCAGGGTTAGACTGCTAGAGAGAGAGCTGGATTTTCAGATCACTGCTTCTCTTTAGCCTTAGGAGGTAATGCCAAACCCAGTGCCTCTTCAGGTGTTCCTCCTTGTGTGCTCCACCTGCTGCTCATCTGAGGCCTCAAACTTCTCTGCTCATGTGGCTGGTAAATGTCCCTAAGATTTTGCATAGAGATTTGAAAAGAATTCTACTAGTTGCAATTTATAAACTTGAATCCCTGTCAGATGTGATGGCTAACTGTCTTTTTTTCATGAGAAAATTCCAGAAGATGATAAATAATTCTTAGGAAAATTCAACAGAATTCTTAAGGCCTCAGGAAAGGTGTAAGGGCATTTTGCAGAATTGAAGAGAGGAGGAGATGGCATGAAAGTGTGTCTGTATATACAATTATACTTAGAAATTCAATGCATACACACTGCCATGCCATTTTCAAGACACATACATACACAGGAATAGCAAAATAATTTATTTCAAAAACAAAAGGTGCATGCTAACAACGCCATGTTACAAAGAGCAAAGCCAAAAAACCTGAATATAAGAGCAGTCTATTTTTGGAACACCAGATGTGGTCTTAAGACGATGATGGAAAAACATTGCAAACCAATTTCTTCATGAAGTGCTTCTAATCCAAAAGATGATATTGAAGTGATTTCACTAAAAGCAACTATTCCTTTGTTCTTAGATTCTTGTCTGAGTATTTTATTAAATGAATGTGTTTTCTTTATTTTTTATAAAGTTCAGTTTTGAAATTGTAATCTGTTCCTTGTCTGCTTTTGAAATACATTAGGATGCAAGGCAATATTTAGACTTTAAAGTCTAAAATAATAGTTTTGCATGAAGGAGGTAAATAACCTAAGTTTCTGTGTCCTTCATTACATTTTATCTTTTGTAATCAGCTGGAATACCACACATTGTGGAAAAGACAGGACTTAATATTTTGACTGTTTCGCTTGAAGTGCTTGAAAGACTGAAATTTGGCAGAATTGTTTCTCAAATCAAAATTCCCTGTTGATTGCTCAGGTTCTCACATGAACTAGAGATGGGAATGGGTCGTACAATGTTACTTTGTGTGAAAATTCATCTGTTGCTGTGTTTTGACCTTTCTGCTGATGGAACAGTTTTGGTTTTAAAGTTTGCCTCAAAAGAACCTTATCAAAGTGGTCAGATGATGCTAGATGAGCATAGTGGGGTTTTTTTAATGAATGAAGATGAGTTGTAGGAAAAGTTTTGTTTTGGGATTTTTTTTGTTTTCAATTGAACTAAATTCCAAACATCCAGACATTGAAATGTAGGGTTTAAATTTAGATTTTTATTAGCTTCCCCTTATACAACTAACAAGAGAAGAGCTTTGAAGGCCCAGATATAATTTCTTATTGTGTCAAGGCACAAGATCTGCCAAAACCTTCATATTGGGATCTGGGGGAATACTTGCCTGGAAAAAAAATGTCTCTATAAAGTGTCAGAAATCATAGTTACAGAGCAATGCAGACATTTCTGGCTAAGCCCTGGAGCCCAGACTTTTCTACTTTATCCAGTTCTCCTAAACCATAGCACAGTCCTTTCCTGAGCTCATGGACTTTCCCATTTGGATAGGATATACTGTTTATTCTGTTGCTAGGATGAAATGCATTGTACTTTAAGAACAGCTGAATTGAGTTGCCCTCATCCTTGTTTAAGACCCATCTTATGTAGATTATACGAACCAAACTGGTTTAAATGGGAAATTAAGTGGGGGATGTGTGGTGGCTATACGTGCCTCTAAGTGTTAGGTTGTGTATTTAAAATTTTGCTGCATGTATTTTTTCTAAGCCCGTTCACATAGAGAGAAATAAGAAATCCCTACTCAGAATACAGGGATTTTTTTCCAAGAAGAGCATCTTACCTACTTTTTCAGTTAGCCTTGTTTCAGCTTTGTCAGCCTTATTTGCTGAATCATCACGAATTTTTATTGGATGTTTTGGCTTTGCTACCATCTGTAACTGGCTGAAGTGGGCCATTAACTCAATAGAGTTTGGGGAATACTCTACTGCCATTCTCCTGTCACAGATTAGCAGTCTCAGAGTCACAAACTCTGAAAACAGAAAAAAAGAACATGGTTATTCTGTATTTCCTTTTTTTTTATTTACAGTGCAAGATTTTTTTTCTCCAGCAGTTATCTTCAAGCAGTTGGTTTAAATGGGAGGTTAAGCAAAGACAGCACAGCCCCCTTTTTTTCTGAATCTGAGAAAAAAAATTGTGTCCATCTCCCAGGAAGGAATTCAACCTGAATTTGATTTCAATTAGATTAGGGTTGAGAGCAAACCTTCCTGCTGTTAGCTATCATTATTCTCAGAAGATGATTTATTGCAGAACTGATACTAACCACACCCTAAGGTCAGAGGGGACCTTAGGGTGTCTGGGAGCCCCCAATAAAGCAAGGATCAGCTATAGTTGTGTATGTTATTATATAGATATACACACATGTATTATATACATATTATATCATAATATGTAATATGTATATAGTTGTATATTAGTCCTGAATAGTTTGTCTCACGGGCTTGTGAAGGCCTGCAGAGATGGGGTCTCTGCACCCCCCTCAGACGATGTGACCCAGTTCCACCTGCCCTTCTTGGATGGGACTGTTTCATGGGTTTGCTGCTGCCCTTGAAAGTGGTTTAACTTGGAATCCTGCAAGACTTTTGGGTTGCAGGCAGCAGTGTCTGGTGGTCAGAGTTCAAAGCAGGTTGCTTCAGATTAGCTGTAAATGGCCTAGCACAGTAGGGATGGTTTTTTTCATCACAAATAAGGTTAATCCCATTACCATGCTGTCAATACTTCTGTGGTCTCATAAACCTATGCTCACCCTAATGCCAACAAATCACTTGCTTGTTATTTGAACTGGTCACCTTTGCACATATTTCATTTGATTTCTCTGTCAGACCCAGCTTTTTGTATCACCTGTCAAATGTACCTAAAAAAGATTGATTATGAACAGGTCTTGTGGTTTTCTTCTATTTGTCAGAGAGTGTGTAATACCATTCAATTTACAGTAACATTACCTGCATTTTACAAAGACTGTATGATGAATTATCTATGGATATGAGACCAACTTGTGCCATATGATGCTTTGTGATCATGTGATTCACTGTTGCCGAAAGCTGGCAAAAACAAACAGGAAGACTGAGGAGCAGATTATTTTGGGATAAGAGAGAGAGATGTCAGAAAAAATGTCAAATGCTTGTATAGATTGTAGGAGTCTAGATATAGTCACCAATTAAATAGAAGAGACATTTATGGTAGGTTGATTTTATTGTGTGTATAAACTTGCTAAACACATAGTGGACACTGGGATTGACAAAAATGACAGAAGTGATAGCAATGACAAAACCAGGGGTGTATGAAGGGTCATAGTTTCCTAATGGTTTAAGTGACAGTGGTACCCATATGGCTCAGCAGAATGAGAATATAAGTATTTGTTGTCTGCACATTTTGCGTAGAAAAATGCAAAAAAACCCCTAGGTTTTGGTCCATCACAGTTCAGCCAAGAAACACTTTTTTTTCTTCTTCATGTAGCTCTGTTCTTATACATACCTATAATAATCAGTCCTATAAACTTTACATGCATGGACACTCACATGCATGTAATTACTATAAATCTCAATAAATTCTGAGCTTATTTGCATAACTCTGTTATATGGCTGTAGTTACAAGACAGGAATCTTATTTTCTCTGGTCACTTAGTGCAGATGACAGTTTTCCATAATCAAAAAGTGTATACTGTAGAAAAAAAAATGAAGCAGAAGTTTAAAGAAAACCATGATTTTGAAGGGAGAAAGTATTTCTTCCCTATCCTACTAGGCTATATTATTTCTATTTCTATTTATTTATAGTTATATGTATTTATATAGATTTATATTCATATGTATATATGTATATATATGTTTGTGTATATATATATGTAGTGACAGCTTCAGTATTTGAACAAGAGCTGTTTTGCAGTCAATGCAGAAGCTGACCCCATTATTCTAATAATAATGAAAATATTTGTTGTGTGGAATGTCTAGGTTTGCATTGGGGTTTTCATTAATGGAACCTGAAACAAAACCTCTCATATGATTCTATGGGTGTAATTTGATTGGCAGGTGGGTGCTCACCTGAAATGGGAGCCGTGGTTGGGGTGGCAGGGACTGATTGCTTGCTGATGTCCCCTGAATCTGTGGGTGCCCCTACAGCCCTCAGGGGCCGCCTGCTTGTAAGACAACACTGATCTTTAGCATTAAGGCCCTTGTGGGGTCCACAGCAGGGGGTCCTTCCCACTTTGAGCAGGATCAGCAACACATGTTGGTACAGCTGCTGCCATTGCAGTGGGGTTGCCTCCCACAAACCAGTACTTTCCATGTGCCCCTCCAGTGGGGTAGTGCTGGTGCCCACTGACCTCTGCTTGCAGCCGTGGAGCATGGGATGAGCTGTCAGCAGTGGTGGATTGAGAGGTTTATGACCAAACCTGTCCTTTGCTCCTGACAGGCACCCAGGGAGATAAGAACAGTAATGATCAGGAGCAACATATCTGCCACTGGGTTTTAGGAGAGAGTTTTTGTGAGCAGAGAGCCATGAGAAAAGTCTCCAAGAAGCATTTCTGCACTCAGGGATCTCAGTCACGCATCCAGGGGCTTTGTCACAAAGTGGTGGACGCTTTTCTGCTGCTGCTGCCTCCAGGAGGGATGTGTTGTGTGTTGGCTGTGATCCCAGATCCTGCTGCATCTCCCTTGCTAGAGGGGCTCAGGGCATCAGTCAGGGTCAGCCCTGCTGAGAACACAGTGAAACCAAACTGAACTGTCCTCAGAGCCAGTGTGCACAGCTAAACAGGCACAAAAATGTTCTGTCAACCTGCAGTCAGAGAGCTTCTTGTGTTTTGGGGAATGGAACTTGAGAATCAACAGCTGAGTCTGCTCATCTTAAGGAATGTAGAGCTAAGAGGTGTATTTCTTGAGAATGTCTCAGGAAATTAATTCCCAATTTGTTCTGCTGTGGCTGTTGCCATTAAATTTTGCTTTCCTGTGGATGGTAAACTCCTTACCCTCATATAGCAAGTATGAGAAAATACTATCTGTCAAATACTATTGTGCTTGGCATGCTGTCTGAATTTCATTACAAAATTCACTAACACTTGCTGAAAGAAGAAATTAACCAAAAATCTTGTAACATGATTATGAACAGCATATAGGCTTGCAGTTGAGACAAGAAGACACAGAAATTGAATTCTGATTAGGTTGTCTTCCAGACTCTGAGCTGAGGTATGTAACACTTTTCTTAGCTCGTATTCTTTCTGAATAAGCTGTGTATTTATGGTAAGTTAGGGCAGAGTTATGAGAGTCTTAATTGCCTATTAATCTCTGAACACAGGGATTAAGTCAGCTAGGCACTCCCTGAATATGAATCTCCTATTTGTAACATTTTGCTTAGAGCTGCACTTTGCCTTTTTTTGGGAGCACTGTTCCCTCAGAGCGTGTACTGAAATATTAGAGCAGAGGGCACCCACTTGAGAGGAGACTTGATCAAAATTGCATATGCTCTCATGCCTGGGAAGGGATAAGCTGAGCCTGAATCTTTACTGTGGCAAGAAGGAAAGCAGTTTCCATCCAGTCCTCAGTCTCTCTGTGTGCTGCCAGAGGCACAACTGTGTGTTTTGCTGGGTGTGAGGCTGATGGAAACCCAACTGTGTCATTCTTGGTGCCTGCCCAGGAACCCCTCCTGGGCCGCCTGGTGTAAGGCTGTAAAACTGATCTGGAAGCAGAGCATTCCAGTGTTGTTCCTCTTCATTTTTTCATTGTTCAGTAAAACGTCTTCCCAAATTTAAAAAGAAAAGGGAAAAAAGAACACTTTACAGAAATATGTCATATTCAAATTTTTCTTTTAGATATGTATCTGATGTACATTGAAGGACTGTTAGAACCAAAGTGACCAATAAATATTTCTGGCTTCTAGCTGTTTAGTGGGGCAGAAAATGATTGGGAAGCCAGTATTTGTTCAGTGAACAAAGGAGTCAAACTATTTAATTTAACTAAATGAATGAACACTGGTAATGGAAAATTTTCCTGTTATCTATTAATTTTACTAAAGAGACCTCTAAAATTATTATAACGGTTTTGTCCCTTCTGTGCCATCTGAGGGGCAGACTGTGAATGCCATATATTGAAAACAGTTGCTGATATAAGTAATATAACTGACCTTTAATTTGTGTAACCTCGTTGGCATTAATTTCATAACTACTAAAGCATTAGTCAGAGATTTTAGCCTGCTGCATTACATACTTTTTATTTGGATTTTCACAAGTGAAAAGTGTAATAGAGAACCTCAAAACCAGATCATTGCTGCTGACTACTAGTTAGTCAATATGAGAGCTATTGTGGAACTCTAACTTACAGGAATAACTGCTGTTAGGCCTAATTATTGCAGATTATTAGATTAATTTTATTAATTGAGTAGTCTAATTAAAGTAGCCCCCCTACTAGCCGGTAGGAAGAGTATATCTATTATCTTGTGCTCTTTCTCCACTGGCGCTGTGCATTCAGCCCCTTGCAGAATTGCCTCTGAGAAGAAGGAGGAGGAGGAGGAGGGGGAGGACTGTTCAAAGCAGTCACTGCACTTGTATCGGTTGCCAACTTCGAGACATATTCTGAAAATAACATGTTCTGACAGATTTTTTAAAGCATTTTGCCCCCCTGTTCCAGGGCGATGATGAATGTGCCATACAGATGACCTGTACCCAAGGCCACATGCTAATATTCAGAACCGTGCTTTTGTTGGGCTGCAACAATGGCTGTCATTAAAAAAGCTGAGTTGGCCAATATGCCCCCCTGTTCCAGCACCGCACCCTTCCTGATTGGGCACCGGGAAGCATCATGTGCCTTTGAGTGAAATGACATGGAAGATGTATGGTCTGAGTGCTGTCCTCAGCACCACTGCTGTGATGCGAAGAAAACCACGCTGACCCAAACAGACCCGCACTCAAACAATGGCACACCAAACCAAGACAACATATTGGGAAGAAAAATGCTTGTAAATTCTGTGTGCTGGAAGATGTATTGGCCAGACGGCCATAGGGCAATCTTTGAACTATTGAAATCTTTAGAAATATTGTTTAGTTCTTGAAGAATACTTACAAACCTAATTAATCAAGCATAGATGATTATTTTCACTCTTTACATACTGCATCATTTTGGGACAAGAATAGGGCTGTCACATTTATTTTGCTGACCACTTCCCAGGTGCTTGCTGGCAAAACTAGAGTATGAACATACATTTCCACAGCAATCCTCAAATAACAGCTTTAAGAGAGTTCCTGGCCTTCTGCTAACCCTTAATATGATTCAAAACTTCCAGAGAGTTTCCATTTTTCTGTTCGTACATGTCTTGGGCTACAACCTTTCATTATATTTCAGTTTGACATCTCCAGAACAGTATTTTAAACCTGACATGAACTTAATGAATGATGGAGCAGCTAATGGTGTAATTTTAATGTCAAATCAGTTGAATATGTTCCTCTCAAGAGATGTGTGGATAAGAAGTTCAATATAAGACCTGTTATTACCCTTTCTTTTCCTTACTCCTTTTACTATAGTCTTGTAGGAGCTTTTGGAAAATACTCATGACATGAATTCCTCTTGAGCTGCACTTAAGCTGAGGACTTCAATCTCTAACGAAAACTCTGATTCTTTGGATCCATTGTCCTACTGATTTCCAGCTTCTAGTATCTCTAATTTAGATTATTGTTATTGTAATAAATATTTACTTGTTTCAATTATTTTACATACACTATGTGGCCAAAAGTCTTCTGGGCTACTGAAAGTAAATAAGTTGTTATTTGTAATTACTTTTAAAAGTTATCATCATGTTTAGTAAAGATTGAGACTAATTCGTACAGTAGGCAGTAAACAATTTATGAAAACGTTAAGCTAAAAGAGCCATAACATATTGTATCTCGCTCTAATTAAAATCACAGAAATAGCATTTTAATAGTTTAGTTCAAGTGATTTATATCAATTTAATAGCAGTTATTAATCTATATGTATTATAATGTAATATATAGCAATGTATTTTATTGTATTGCAATATATTGTAATAGAATTTTGTATCATATTAATCGTGGTGTGATTTTTGGGGTTGTCCTGTGCGGGGCAAAGAAGTGGACTTTAATGATTCTTGTGAGTCACTTCCAGCTCAGGATATTATATGATTCTATATAACATATATAATTCTATATAATATAATTTAATACTAATTATTATTTTATATTCATTGTAATATACTAATGAGACTAATATGTTCGGGTGGGCTGCTAAAATAAGCTATCATTCTAAAGAAAAGATGTTTTAAATCATTTCTAATCTTGGACTTGACTTTAAATGAACATTTAGTTAAAAGCGTGTGTTTGAACTGCCTTCAGATGCAATACTTTCCAATTAAGAGCTTGCTTACTATGGGAATCCTTAAGCACGTGCCTCATTGTATGTGAAGGCATTGCAGGGAGATATGCCCAGAATATATGGAACTGTTGAATACACTCAGGAACTTTTCTTCAGTTCCAAGTGCACATACTAAAGAATATAAAGTGCATGTTTGTTACTCCCTTTTTCAAAGCACTGGTTTTAGCCTAGGTCCCCAGTAACATCATATTTGTATATTTAATATAATAAACCATCCATACAAAAGCATGTCCCTCCCAACCAGGCTTGAGGTGGTGTGGAAAAACGTTCAGCCGTTGCTTTTCAAGGTCTGCTGCACAGGAAACAGGCGGGTTCACTGCTAGAAATCTTCCTGTTTGCAGAAATGAAGTAAGCTGTACAAAACCCCTGTTTGGGTCAGGCTAGAAACACTGAACTCATGCAAAATTAAAAGCAATTTGAAGAAGAGACAGATTGGGCAGGGAATTAAACTGTTGGCAGCAAAATGTCTGAATGAGAAGAAGGGAAATTATGTGAAGAACATACGTAATCTGTCATTCTCTGTGGATCTTCAGGATTTCTGCATACAACCTGATTATGAAGTAAGGGTGGCTGTGTGGATATATGGGCTAATTTTAAAGATTGTGAGCTGCTGGATTGAAACCGATAGCACTTCTGTCTCCCAACACTCAGAAATCATGAGCTAAATTGTGTCTTAACTTGACATTTAGAAATTCAGGATCTTCGGCTTTATTCTACAAGTATTGAACAGGCAGTGTTTTCATGGAAAAGGAAGGAGAGTTGGTGGGTTAATATCTTTTACTTTGTGCTTTCTGCCTCACTGTATAGTGTTTTACTTTTTTTTTTTCTCCATTTGTGTCAGTCTGTTTTAGAGGAGAGGAAGAACGGGTTGTGCCATCACAGCATTTCCAAGTCACCCATGACAGGAGGTCTTCCCTATCAGGCTAAGGGCAAGGAAGGACCCAAATCTGCTTATATTTTGTGGGCCAACACAGGCATTGGATACAAATTCTGCTGTGCTAGGTGCACTAGCAAAGCTTCAGGAGGCTGTGGCTTGATGAGATCAGAGGTGAGCTGCTCCCTGGGGCTGTGGCAGGGCATTGCAGGGCAGCACTCACCTGTATGAAAGCATCTGCCGGGCCAGGGAGATACTATCTCTGTTACACTTTCTCCTACCCTCTATGGACTCATTCCCTCAGTTTTAATTTCATCAGCAGCATCAAACCAAGCCTGTTTGAGATTTCTTTATTTCAGCTAATATTCTGTAACATATTTCAGAAAACAGTTGCCCCATTCATCACATTTTAAATACAAATGAAAAAACTATCTTTAGTGTGCATTTTCCATAGCTGGAGTTCCTGTCCCTTTCCTCCAAGACCAATTTAAATACTGATTACACTGGGAAATGGAAATTTCTATCACAAGGAAGCTTATATTGAGGTTAATGCAAAAGAGGAACTGAGCCATAAACCTAAACAATTTAATTGTCAGACATTATTCTGATTGTTCAGTGACATAACATGTTCAGGTCCCTGATGACCTTATGGTGTTTTGGTCACTGTTTCAGTGTATCCACCTTCAGACGAGGTGACTTTCTGGCTGCACTATGGCAGGAAGGTAATCTGCCTGTGTGTCAGGTGATCAACAGGCACCATTTCATCCGTCTCCATCATTCACAAACCTTCTGTCTGCCCCAGAGGCACAGGTTTCATGTATTTCTGAACCCATACACTGAGAATAATAAGTAAGTCTTTCTGTTTCTTTTTGTGAGTGTGTCTATATGTCACAGTGGCTGAGTGAAATGCTCACTTACGGGTTATTTTGTCCCATAAATTTGCTGAGCTTTTTCCACATCCACAAGTGTCCTCTCAGCCATGGGTGAGGAAGGAGGCAAGGAGTAACATCCGAACCTGCCAATGTGTCCCCCCATGCAGGCTGATGTGTCTGGGTGGCCAAGGGTGGTGGCAAGTCCTGGCAGCCCAGAAACTCCAGTTACCATAGCACTGAAGACATTCTCCAGGCTTTTCATATTCCACAAAAAAAATGCTCAGGGCAAACACCTTCTTTCGCAGAAATTTGGCATGACCGTCTCCTTCGCTGCTGGCCTGTTCTTCCACCCATCTTCCCACAAAGAGGTTAATAAATGTTTACTTTTTTTCTTGTTTCCATATGGTTTGTTCACAGGCTTTTGCTTGTGTGTGTATGAATGCTCACTTGCATTGACTGCTGTGAGGGAATTGTTCTACTAATGCTGGCCATCTTCAAATCAATGCCTGCACATAACAACAGAAAGTGCCTCAGATGTAGTGGTTTCCACAGGACTATTGTTAGGCCTTTGTTAAGCATTTTTGAACCTAATAAATAACGTCAAAAGTCTCTATCCTAGCCAAAAATGTTCCCTTTGAAACAGTTCTAATAGTATTTTTGTTCTGCAATGTCTCCCAGTGTTGTGAAGAATTTGTGCCTCACAATAGGAATCTGGTATATCGCGTGCCGTTTTCCTTGTTTGCGCTTTTTTTTTTTTTAATGTATTTTAAGATGTGAACCTTTCTTTTCTGGGCAGGCATTCCTGTTCCTATTTATTTACATAAATGTTGTTTTTCTTGAATAACTGTATCACTTGGAACTTCAGTGCTGTAAATGCTACTAAATTTCACAAACTACCGGGGGAAGAAATCTTGATAATGATGGAATGAAGGAGAGGAAGGCAAATAATTGAACATAATTATAGGCTATTTCAGTGAACCTCCTTTGTGTGTTGTTGTATAACTCATAATTAAATTATGTCTAAAGTAAGGTTTTAACAATTGATTTATGCACTGAAAAGCAATGATAACAATGGTCAAAGATGATCAGAGTAGTCCCCTCTGGCTGTAATATCTATTAATCTACACCATAATGACTATTTATTCTGGAAAAAGATTTAATTGGAGGCTGTGATTCATTATGCCTGATAAAGTACATATTAACAATGCGTTTCCTATGCACGTAATATGAAGTTTAATTTGCGGATAATATTCCCATTTCTGTGGTGCAATAGGGTGTAGCAAATCAAGCTAGGATGAAACATATTTGCTAGGCATATTTTATTTCTGTGCATTTTACTTCACTTAATTGGACTCCGGGGAAAAATGTCTAACCCCACATTTCTGTGCATTCATTTTTCTCAGTGGCACCAAAGCTGTTGGATGCTATCTGTATTTAAAAAATTGTTTATATTGTGGGGTTTCATTTAGTTATTTCAGCTTAAAGAGATATTGTAGCATGTTTTCTGGCTACAGTAGAAACAAATTTTAGACCTACAGCTGGAACTGCTTGTTTACAGTGTTATATGGAAGGGTCTAAAGCATATTTTGCTACTGCAATCATAGTAGAGAATGAAACTCCACCTGGAACTTGAAAAATCAAGCTTTTAAAACTCCCAGTTGTAGTTCAGTGGCCTTATGTCTGTGTTCAATGTCTTTTATACAGACATCAGGAGAACAGCTACCTTCGAGTTCCAGAGGGCAGTCTGGCCTGTTTAGGAGCCACAGTCCTTTGGGAGGCAGTCCTATAGACTCCAGGAGGGATGGACATTCTCCAAGAAGGAGATCCTAAAGTACATGAGCATGTCCCCATGAGCTGGAAGACAAGCAGATGGGGAAAAAGACCAGCCTGGTTAACAGAAAGCTCTGGCTGGAACTGAGGGGAAAAAAAGGAGAGTTCATGACTTTAGAAGAAAGGGTGGATAACTCAGCGGGACAACAGGGATGTTGTGAGGTTATACAGGGAGAAAATTAGAAGAATCAAATCCCAAATAGAACTTAATCTGACTATTGCCATGAAAGATAATAAAAATGTTTGTATAAAGGCATTAACAACAAAAAGAGGGCTAAAGAGAATCTCCATCCTTTATGGGTTGTGAGAGGAAACATAGTGGCAAAAGATGATGAAAAGCCAGAGGTACTTAATGTTATCTTTCCCTCAGTTCTTAATAGTAAGACCAATTGTTTGCTAGATTGTCCCACACTGCTCTGCACTGGTGTGGCCTCATCTTGAGCACTGTGTGCAGTTTTGGGCAGCACAACATAAAAAAGGCATTAAGCTATCAGACAGCATCCAAAGGATGGCAATGAGGAAGGTGAAGGGTCTGGAGGGGAAGCTGTATTGGGAGTGGCTGAGGTCACTGGCTTTGTTCAGCCTGAAGAAGAAGAGACTGAGGGGAGACCTCATTGCAGTTACAACTTCCTCATGAGAGGAAGAGGAGGCGCAGGCACTGATCTTTTCTCTCTTGTGATCAGTGACAGGACGCAAGGGAATGGCCTGGAGTTGTGTCAGGGGAGATTTAGATTGGATTTTAGAAAAACGTTCTTCACCCAGAGGGTGGTTGGGCACTGGAACAGGCTGCATAGGGGAATGGTCACAGCACCAAGCCTGACAGAGTTCAAGAGGCATTTGGACAATGCTCGCAGGCACATGGTGAGATTCTTGAGGTGTACAGGAGTTGGACTCAGTGATCCCATGGGATCCCATCCAACTCAGAATCACATTCTATGATTCTAGGAAGGGGAAATGGTCTGTGACTTGCTGTCCCACTTAGAAACACACAAGTCTATGGGGCCAGATGGGATCCACTCAAGGGTACTAAGGGAGCTGGTGGAATAGATTACCAAGCCATTTTGCATCATTTACCAGCAGTCCTGACTAACAGGAGATTCCAGGTGACTGGAAGTTAGCTGATGTGATGCCAGTCTGCAAGAAGAGCTGGAGGGAGAATCTGGGGAACTATAAGCCTGTCAGCCTGACCTTGTTTTTGGGGAAGGTTATGGAGCGGATTATATTGAGTGCCATCACACACCATATACAGAACAAGCAGGGGATTAGGCCCACCCAGTGTGGGTTTGTGAAAGGCAGGTCCTGCTTAACTAACCTGATCTCCTTTTATGACAGGTTAACCTGCTTAGTAGATGAGGGAAAGGCTGTGGATGACATCTATGTGGACTTTAGTAAACCCTTGACACTGTTCCCCATCACTTTCTCCTGGAGAAACTGGGTGCTTGTGACTTGGATGGGTGCCCTGTCCACTGGGTAGAAAACTGTCAGGATGGCTGGGACTAGAGAGTGATAGTGAACAGAATTATGTCCAGCTGCTTGCCAGTGACTTGTGGTATTTCCAGAGGCTCGGTACTGGGGCCAGTTCTGTTTATTTTCTTCACTGATGATCTGGATGAGAGGATAAAGTGTACCATTAGTCACTTTGCAGATGACACCAAGATGGGAGGGAACTTTTATCTGCTGGAGGGCAGGAAGGCTCTTCAGGGGAATCTAACAGCTGGATTGATGGGCCAAGGCCCATTGTAAGAGGTTCAACAAGGCAAAGTGTCCTGTACTTGGGTCAAAACAACGACTGGCAGCAATACAGGCTGGGGACAGAGTAGGTGGAAAGCAGCTGACTGGAAAAGGACCTGAGGGTGTTGGTTGACAGCAGCTGAACATAAACCATCAGTGTGCCCAGGTGGCCAAGAAGGCCAATGGCATCCTGGCCTGTAGCAGAAATAGTGTGGCCAGTAGGACCAGGGCAGTGATCATCCCCCTCTGCTCAGCAATGGTGAGGCTGCATCTTGAATTCTGTGTTCAGTTTTGAGCCCCTTACTACAAGAAAGACATTGGCATGCTGAAGTGTGTCCACAGAAGGGCAACAAAGTCACTGAGAGTTCTAGTGCACAAGTCCGATGAGAAGCAGCAGAGAGAGCTGAAGTTGTTCAGCCTGGAGAAAAGGAGGCTCAGGGAAGACCTTATCACAGTCTATAACTACTTGGAAGGAGGCTGTAGACAAGTAGGGGTCAGTGACTTTTAACAAGTAATAAGTCAATTGGATGAGGGGAAGTGGCCTCAGTTGCAACAGAAGAGGTTTAAACTGGATATTAGAATGAATGTCTTCATGGAAAGAGTTGTCAAGCACTGGAACAGGCTGCCCAGGAAGTGGTAGAGTCACCACCCCTGGAGGTGTTTAAAAGCCATGCACATGTGGTGCTTAAGGATGTAGTTTAGTGGTGCTGGGTTAATGGTTGGACTTGATGATCTTAGAGGTCTTTTCCAACCAAAATGACTCCGTTACTTATTAAAAAAAAAAAAAAAAGAGAGAGAGAGAGAGAGAAAGGTCCTTGCCTATGGATGCAGTATTCCTGGCCCCTGAACTATGGCAATGGTGAAGCAGCAGGAGGTGGAAGCAAGGACCACCACTTGCCATGGCTTCTTCAGGGAAGGGGAGATACTGTTGGTCCCAACTGTTGGGACACTGAAGTGCAGGATAGCACATGGTAGTCCCTTGAAGTGAGAAAAGAATGGGCGCTGTCAGTGCAATTTTATAGTGATAATAAATTCTGGGATATCTTTGATTCATCTGTTGATGTAGGAAAAGGGGATGAATTTTGGGGTGTGGCAAAAACACCTGAAGATAGTCCTCTGAAAACAGAGATGCATGTTATATCTATGCAGGAAATATTTTCAACAGAATCTTTAGTAATAGAATTTTTGTAGTTTTTTTCTCTTAACTGCTGTCTTTCATATTTAACTTCTAAGCTTAAACCAGAATAAAAGAATATTTTAACCACTAATAATGGTTTATTTTCAGAATTTACATAACAGTATTATAAAAAGTGTCTGCCAGAAAAGAAAGGAAAAGAAGTACACCTTAAAAGATATGTGAAAATTTAAAAAGAATTTTAATGGCTAGTGCTCAAGGGGTAGACAAATTCCTATCATTTGAATAGTACTCAAGCAGTGGGGCTCTTATCCCAGCTGGTGCCAGAGGGTGCTCCTGTTATTGAAAAATTGAATGAAAATGGTAATAATCAGCTAATGGCATTGTCCTTTATTTCTTCAGACAACCTGTAGCCATTCAAGGCTGACACTTGCTGGGCATTGCTCTTACCAGTGCCTTGGGCAAGACGAATAGAGTGGTCTCCAGCCTGCTGTCAAACTGACCTGACCCAGTGTCTCTGCCTTTCCCATGTGGCATACAGGAGCTGTAGCCTGCTGAGGTCTCTGATCTCAACAGCAGGAAGGCAGTAAACCACAATTCACCTGGAGGCACAGGGGATGGTTTGCATGAGCTTGCTTTAATGTAGTCAGCTTTCACTGTAAAGTGGGTCCTAGTAAGTGTTTGGGCAGGTAGTGCATACTGAAGCTGGTGTTTCATTGGTACCTGAGGTGGCTACCTCATCACATGAGTGTGTCTATATGCATAGTGATTAATCCCCGAGGTTACCTTAAGTCTCTGTTGCCTTCTTGCTCAGTTACATGGCTAACAGCTATTGTTTTCTGAGTTCACGTTTAGGTACTGTAAGAAGTAGCCAAAGAGGTCAGAGTTTGAGTGATTTTTTTTTCCTTAGAAATTATCATGTTTTTTTCACAGTATGGGAATTTAAAATAATTTTCATCTAGTATTTTTAGTACAGCTGAAAAAAAAAGAAGTTTCATATGGTATGTACTGAGACTGTGTCTGATAAAATATGTGCACTCTTTTGAGAACTCATTTAAGAATCCTGGGAAGGATTCAAAGAACCTCACAGTGTAGATTGACTGATGCACTTCTAATACCTTCATTTACAGGGCAGTTGTCCATATAAAATACACTGTATAGCTTGACATTGGTGCTTCAAGAGGTAAAGTGATCTCTTAAAATCCTAGGTAATTAGAATACATAGGAGCTTTTTTCCCCCCATTCACATACGATTGATGGAATTGCTGTATTGCTGGAAGGAACTCAAAAATACTTCTTACCCATGAAACATGTTTCTTTTGACTTGAGAGATCTGTAGATTCCACCTCCCTATCCCCAAAACAACCTTACCATTTGTGTTCAAAGAAGAGCACCTGTAGAACAGATAATGGATGCAGAACAGTCCTTCTGCAATGGGCAGAGGCCTAGATTGGACCTACAAGTGTGGTTTAGCTCACTAAATAAAAAACTGGTGGGTTGGAAAAGTGAGAGGTTCCACAGAGAACAGGAAATAATTCTGTCCACTGCTGTCTGGCTTTGGAAACAAGTGGAAAAGAACAATAGATCTGAACAACCTGGTTAACTTCCAGCATGAGGAGTGTGGCATCATTGGGTGTGCTGAACAATAGCCTTGAGCACTGCTGAGCTGTTGACAGTGCTGTGGGTGTCCTGAATGTCATATGCCAAAAATCCAGCTGTGACTACTGATATGTCTCTGTGTGTGCACCACTTGAAAATATAAACATTTGATTTGAACTGAGACACGCTGCATTTCAGATGCAAACATGATATTGTATTTCCAAGGTCAAGATTAAACAGTAGTTTTTCTTTATATGAAATATAATTCCTGTGGAGAGTCTTCCCTGGTTTTGATGACATATTTTTTTCTTTGTTTTCTATGTTTTACTAGAGCATAAAACCCAGAGGAAAAAGAATGACATTTTTAAAAAATACAACTGCTGCTGATGAGAAGGTAACCTTAGTATTAAGTTGACTGTAAGAATCTAAAGGTAAGGAATTTTGGAGATTTGCAGTAGATATTTGCCATTTCTTTTGCTGTGCCTTTTTCTGCAATTTGTAGTTAATTTTTTTCCTGGAGTCTGTGGAACTTCTCAGAATAAATCAAGTGCTGATCTCTTCTTGCCTCCCCTAATTTCTCTGCTCATGTAGAATCAATACATTTGAATGTTGCATTAAGCAGCATGGCTGTTATCTGTTGTTCGTGCCTGCTCTCTTTCCTGCTTGCACTGCATTGCCAGTGACCTCTTCAGTTCTGGTTTTGAGAGCCTTTGCCTTGCTGTGATGGTTATTAGCACTGCTTGATGGCAGAGCCCCAACGAGGTGCAGCCAATGCTGCTGGGGCTCCTGCTCCTGAGCTGGTCAGGCAGGTGGCCAGAGCTCTTCTCTGACAGCAGAATGGGAGCCACATGAAACTCAGCCAGGGGTTTGGCTGGTGTTGTGCATCTGCTCTTGACTGTGTGCTTTTCACACCCCTGCTGCTGTGGTTTGGCTGGCAAGAATTTGTGGTGTGCACCTGGCCTTGCTGCTTTTGGACCTTGCTCTTGGTAGGGAATTGGTTGGAAAAACAAGGAGGAGACTGATTTCTTGTTCTCTTTGGTGGACTGAAACAAAAAAAAATTCTGAAAAATCCTGAAATATTTATTTAGCTTATCAGTTTTATGGTGACATATGAAAAGAGGACAAAGCTGTATTTTTTCTTCTAATGACAGAAGTGAATTGCCCTCTGTCAGACAGATACACACTCCTGAAATCAGATGAAACAGGCTTTTTTTTTAGTAAGGAAAACCCCTGATGTCTTAGGAAGACACTGGAAACAACTATCCAAAGGAGATTCTTTGTTGTTTGGTTTTGGTTTTTTTTTTTTTGATTGGTTGGTTGGTTTTTCTTTTTCAATTGTCATCCTCTGAAATGCACCAGTTGGCTGATTCATTGCAAATACATTATCAGGTGGACTTACCACTTTTGTTCTTCAGCCATTAATTAAAAGACTTTTAGTATATTTACTACCTGCAACAATCTTAAGTTTAATTCAGAAAACTACACCTGTGCTTCATGTAAACTGCTCCTTCTAATCCGAGTCATTATTCATGGAGTATAAGTGCTTTTCTAAAGTCACATGTGACTGTCTCCTTCCCCTGAATTGAGGGCTGGGTCTTTCTGAAAGAAGGATAATGAGCTGTGATTAAAAATTGTTCTTGGTCACATATTCATACCTGAATACAGGAGCATGGTCAATATTGGAGAGGATGTCTGCCTTAACACTGCACTGATGCATGTGAAAAGCACATGATTGTGGCCAAGTGAAAAAACAAACCCCAAAAGATGAATTTGCTGCTTGTCAGCTGCCTTTCACAGAGTCACACCAGCAGAAAATTTGATGCAGCATTTTTGTGTTATCTACAGACTGCTATCAATCACAGGGAAACTTAAATCCTAAATATATTCCAATTAGAAAAAAGTATAATAAACTCCAACTCACATTTTTCATAAGAAGCCTTTGTAATTGATACTGCATTTTCAGTTAGTTCAATTTATGGTGCTATTAGTGATATATATCCACACTCATCATCACCAAAATTGTTTTCATTTGTGCCACTTAGTCAAGCTAATGTTAAAGCCGATTTATTTTTTGCCAGGTGTCAATGCTAGGATAAAACCTTTTTGGACAATTTCAGCAGGTATTATTTACCAATGTCCTATAATAGAAATAGATATAGGCAGTATATTGTTTTTTCTAAGAGAGAAATACGTACCTGATCATGATAATAAATATAAAAAGGGAATAAAAAGTTGTGCCTGTTTTTATAGTGGGAATTTAGTGCAGAATGTGAGTTTAGATTCAGTCTTAGATCATGAAAGCAGGATTTTCACATGTGCACTGTAGCTCTTTAAGAGTTAACTTTTGTTTCTCCTGAGATGCCACTGACCCTGAACACTCACAGGTTTCACATATCCTGAGAAGACACTGCGTATGTTGCACATCATGATCATTCCACAATCTCAAACATTGCTTTCCTTCTCTTTTGCCTCTGGCTCTGGCACCCTGCTCTCATCCTCAACATCAAAACCCATCATGAGGACAATGGCTCCCTTATTCTCTGGACACTGAGTCTTCTGCGACTCATGAGCCATAGAGGGGAAGAGGTTGCCTGAAGGAAATGCACAGCATGGGAAACACAGTGTTGTGCGGGATAGAGGAAGAATACAAGAGGAAATAGAGGATGTTGGAGGAAAACCCTAATGACATAACCTGAGTTGTCCCACACTGTTATTGTGGGCTGTTTTGTACTTTGGCCACTGTCAAGGTATTTCTTATGAAGCTGGTTTAGTTATATATGTCTAAATAGCACAGGAGGTCAGCTGCCATGTAACTAGCATTTTCATCATTGTTTTGAGTGGTCTATTTTGAGACAGCTTTTGCAGCAAGTCTGAAAATTACAAAGACTTTTGCAAATAGTTAATTCTGAAAGAGGCACTGATAATATTACTGAAACTCCCATTACATTTTAGTACTGGATAATCATATCAATAAGCCTATAAAAGGCTCGTGCAAAAACAAGTTCCAAATTCAGGGGCAAAGGGTGTAAAGTACCAAAGATAAGTCTGTGGGGCCTTCAGCTCAGTTTATCTTCATAGACATCATTGGTGCGGGTTGGACACTGAGACATCAATATTTCTGAGTATTTAATTTTTTCTGTTGTACTCCTGTGTATGAGCTTGAAGTAAAGAAATTGATCAGATAAAACAAGAATGTCGTTATGTCTCTAAAAACTGACCAGGGCTTCCTACAAGTTTCCGGTGTTATCTGAGATGAAATTCTTTGTCAAAAAGGTGGTTGAAAGAGATTTTGTACCTAAAAGTTGACTTGCAAACTCTTGAAAATGTTGAGTTTCAATTAGCATTTTAGGAATAGCTGGTTTTGATTTAAAGAAAATACAAGGGAGAAAACATTATAGAAGTTAGAAGTGATTGAATTTGGTTTGTAATGGGAGGGAAGATAGTGGTAAATTCTATTATGTTCAATATTTCTTACTTTTGTAGAAATGGTCCTGGGGTGCCACCAGCACAGCATCACCAGCCAGTCAAGGGAGGGGATTTTCCTGTTCTGCCCTGCATTGCTGCGGCTTCACCTTGAATATGATGTGCAGTTTTGGGTGAAACAATATATGAAAGATATTAAGCTCTTAGAGAGAGTACAAAGGAGGGGAAGAAGAGGGTGAAGGGCCTTGAGGGGAAGCCGTATGAGGAGCAGCTCAGGTCCCTTGGCCTGTTCAGCCTGGAGAAGAGGAGACTGAGGGGAGACCTCATTGCAGTCACAACTTCCTCATGGGGGAAACAGAGAAGCAGACACTGATCTCTTCTCTCTTGTAATTGGTGACAGGACCTGAGGGAATGGCATGAAGTTGTGTCAGGGGAGTTTTAAGTTGGACATTAGGAAAGGGTTTTTCCCCCAGAGGAGGGTGGTTGGGCACTGGAACAGGTTCCCCCAGGGAAGTGGTTACACCACCAGCCTGTCTGAGTTCAGGAAGCATTTGGATTTGGGAGAATACCAAAGCTATAAAACAATGGAAAGCGTATTATAAGAGATGGATTTATGATGATGATGACAGGCTGGGGGTCTCTGCACCAGAAGATGACAGGAATGACAACATAACAATTTAAGGACATTAAATATTAATGATGGAATTATAATAAAGTTAACATGGCATCCCAGTTGTCTTTTTCCCTTAGTCATCCCCATCCAGGTTCTTGTTCCCATAATCCCTCTAGGGCTCTTTTCTCGCCTTTTGAGTCTGTTGTGTCCCTATTGGCTGTTAAGCATGGTTTCCTATTGGTTGTTTTATGGTTATTTCTGTGTTGTGATTGGTGTGTGTCTCAGTCCTCTCTTCGTCTAATGAGTATTAGGGAACCACTTCTTTTTTCTGGAAAGTCCCATCCCCAGCTCTATATAAGCGAGTATCTCGCTTCAATAAATTGCTTCTGCTGCTCTTTGGCTCATCGGCAGTGTCATGTCATCTCTCTCATCATGGCGTGCCCTGGGCTGGGGAAGTGGGAGCCGCTCCCTCATTTCCTAATGACCAAGGGAAAGCTTGTGCAATGGCAGCCCACATTTGGACAATGCTCTCAGGCCCATAGTGTGATTCTTGGACTGTCACGTGCAGGGCCAGGAGTTGGAATTTGATGATTTTGTAGGTCCCTTCTGACTCAGGCTATTCTATTATTCTGTCTATGATCACTGACCTGGTTCAGAAGTACAAGTCTGTGAAAACAGAACTGACTTCTTGCCTCCTGAGAAGTTGCTGGAAGTTTTGCCACTAACTTCATCAGATTTGAAATTTCAGGCATTTTTCCTGTCTGAAGTTGTTCATAATGGAATGTCCCTTTGCTGCAAATGCAGATGCAAATGAACACACTTCGGGAATAGTTCTGCTGAACTGAGGCTTTTTCAGGCTTGGTGCCTATTTTCCTATGCAATGCTACATTTAAGAATCATAAACAAGTCAAAATTCGATTAACAGAGAAAGTAGACTTCTAAAACTAAAAATAAGATTTGGATTTAGATAAATAAGTGGCTTTATATGAATCTTTTATTTCATGGAAGATTTACTTTAGGAATTATATTAATTTAGATTAAATCTGGGATCTTTTATAAAATGGTAACTTCTATCTTTCACATATGCATGAAGAGAACGTGGGTGCACAAAGAAGTTTCAGTAGGCTGTAGAAGTATTGATTTAGATAATCTGCAGGAAAGCAAAATGATTTTTGCAATTGCCCATTTTTTTTTCCTTTCCAAGGGTTGTATACAAATGAGTAAGTCCATTTCAATACTTAGGATGCATCCATTGCATCTAGTTGTGCAACACATAGTAATTTCCAGGGAATGCCATGAGAATTAGAAGCAGGCCAATGAATAGTTATGGAAAAACATCTAATTCTCTGAGAGCTGCGATTGTTTTTCCCTCTGTTAGTCAACTTGTATGTCTGTCACCTTTAGTGTGCTTTAAATGCATATTGCTAAGAACTGCCACAGCTACTGAAATTCAGCTTTACCACTGGTACTGCTAGGCGTATTTTGTCTCCATTTCACTATGACATTACATCAGCATTTTGTGGGTGTCCCCCCCATACTTCCCCAGTTTAAAGATGTGCTCTTTTAGATTTTTTTCTGTGTGACTTTAACAATGTTCTGTTCACATTTCCTTGGATAGATTCAACAATTGCTTGTTGACCCATTTTAACCCCTTTTGAGCATCATCTTCAAAGTGTAACTGTCCTTGACAATGAAAGAGACCTTCCTATTGTCTGGTCCTTCCAGGCAATCTTTAGCATTGAGTTAAATGGCTTTCAGATGGAGGAGTTGGCTGGAAGGAAGGAGACAAAGTGGTCTGTTGTTTCTGGGTGACTTTGCTAGAGTTTCCCTTTTCTCTTTTAGAATGGTGCATTTCTATAGAAGATGACAGACATTTTGACAGGTGCAATATGCTTTGAACTGTTGTGTCAGATAATTCTTTTGTCTTGGTTTTTCCCAGCAGAGTGGTACATCTCCTTAGGATGCTGATATGCATATTGTTTGCTTTTCATTTAGTGTGGTGAAGCCTTCCATCCTCTTTTTCTCTCTCCCTATCTAACTTTTTAAATAACTCATTGCATATATGTAGCTAACCCAGATGGGAAGGGGCAGTGACTGTGACTTAAACCTCTCTCTCCAAACTTTTGATCATGATAACTGACACTTATAACTCAGGAAATTATAATGGTAATAGAGAAAGTGCTGGTAAAGACACCCAAAAGCACGATCTAAAATAAAACCATGTTTGAATCTCATCTCTGACTGCAATGAAATATGCTTGGGTAAAACAAACCTGGTTTCGAGGGATCTTGCTTCACAGCAGGAAAGATTTAACTTTGTTCGTCTGAGTGCTGGCCTAGGTGAAAATAAACTGTAGTCCCATCACACAATCAAAATTGGTTTGAGGGGTGAAGAACTCCAAGCTAAAGTTTTATTACTCATAAAATTTTGTCTTGCTTCTAGTAAGGATGTTTTATTTCTGTCTTAATATTCTCAAAGTAACCACATGAAGTATTTCTCAAGCAGGCAGATTCATTTATTTGGAGTGTGTAGAGCACGTTCTGTGTTTGTGGTCGACGTTTTTGAAGTTTCAGGTCTGAGGGTTTTCAGTCCTGCTATGAGTTATTGTATTGTAAATAGTAGCATTGGTGAACTGGTCATGCAGAGAAAATGTTGGGATTTATGCCTGATACTATCTTTCAATATCAGTTTGTGTTTCTGCTTGCCTGCCTGTTTTTGACTTAAACAGACTTTTTAAAAATTACCTTTGATGTTTTCTTTTTATTTTCAGAGTTAACATCCCTTCTTTTGGTGGCCTGAGTAAGACTCTCATTCATTGTGTCATGAATGACATCCATGTTACTGAAAGACAATCTGACCCTGAAAAATTGAAAACAAGATCTTCTTTTGCAGTTGCTTCACATGGCACAAACTCAATGGGGAAGAGAGATTTAAAGGCTGCCAATCAAACAGAGGAATGGACAACATAATTTACTGTAACAAGGAGAGGTGACTTAGAAAGCTTTGCTTTATGAATCCTTCCAGAACATCTGAGAACTCACTTTAATAGGTCATGGAAAAGCATTTTTTAATACCATATTAATATTTTTTTAAATGAGTGACTAGCAGCTAAACCTCTGTAAGCCATTGTTGGGTGACCTGCTGGCCTGATTTCCTAAAATGGCAGGAACCCATCAAACTGTGTTTTTCGCATTCACCCGCTCCACTCTGAGGAATGCTTTAGAATACCTCACTCTAGCATTTTAGCCTACAAGGCAATTTTAAAACTGTGTTATTATGGTATATAGTGGGTAATTTTGCATTAAAAATATAATTACTTCCTCTAAATTGTAATATTTATGGGAAGATTTTGACTGGTTCTATGACATACCAACAGTGAATGTGTCTATTTTTCTCTCTATCAGTAGATGCCTCAGTGCTGCAGAGAGTTCTACAGCAGTGCTTAAGCATGTGAGATCATGGATCTGAAATAGATGGCTAAAATATTTTTGAACTGCTGTCTGCTGCCATAAAAGGGCACTAGTAATTATTATACATGACTGTAAAAGTACTTCTTTGGAATCATCAAGATTTTCCATCTCTACAGCTACTTTTCATTCAAGTAAATCCTGTTTATATTGTAACTCCTACTTTGTAAGTCAGTCATGCAAACAAGATACAAAATCTCTCCATTTTATTAGCTATTCTTCATGGCTGAATATAGAGTATTTTTGCCCTCTCTATTCTATGCTTACCTATTACCACTAGTCTCTGGTTGTAGATTTATTCAATTATCAGACTGATAACTGGTTGAAACTCCTTATCTCCAAGCAGTAGAAAATATGTTTGCAACACTTGAAATTTCAACACCACTTTTTGTAGTTGTATGCTATAGGCAACTGAAAACAGGTCCTTATGAAGATTGTTGGATGGTCTCAACAAGAGGCCTATTTACTGACACCATCTCTAATTAGTGTGTGTCATGGGAAGCTCTCGTCTTAAGAGATCTGATATTGTTCAGAGAAGAACCAAATGGATCAGATGTTAAATTGCTTCAGGCTCTTTTGCAAAGTAGAGCATTTCTGAAGCTGGGAGAATTTTGCCAAGGGACTCACAGGGCATGAATTTCTTGGGATGATGTGCATCACATTCAGTTTTATGGTTTCCCTTTCACTGTTTGAGGACATTGCATAGCTAAATAGATGGAAGGAGAACCCACGCCTTTTTCACAGGAGTCTAGTGTAAGCATGGCAGAGTCCTTGTTATGGTCATCAGTGAGATGGTTATTTATCACTTGATCAGTATCTGAAATTTCCATAGGGTTCTCATCAACAAAATGAAGGTAGGTGGTTGCTCTTTTGATCAGGTCTAGTAGGAAAATATGCAAACAGTTCTCTCAGGCTGCTGGTGTCTCAAAATATGTCCACTGTAACAATTCACAGGCTATACAAACTTCATGGTTGTCAAGTGTTCTGCTTGCCCTTGCCATATAGACGTCATGGTTGTCACTGGAGATAGAGCGCTGTACCTTCTGCTCCAAACACATAGGCTCCTACTGTCAGCACTGGTATCGTGTGGAGAGCATGGGCAGACTATGCAAATGGGATAACATAATGCTGCTCATATGGGAGCTGACTGTGCTAATTCCCACATTAATCCTGTGAGCGAATGCAATATGAACAAGACACTCACCCCCAAGGCTGGCTAAGGCCAAGCTCTGTGTTCCAACCACTGTGGAAAAGGACATGCCCAACATGGCTTTCTTGCTAATGCTGTGATCCAAATTTTAGCAAATTGATGGGTAGGTTCACAGCTGATTTTAAATGCCTTTTCATCGGTGGATTCCTCAGAGATTATTCCACACTCAGCACTTCTAGGAAAATGGTATCAGATTGCAGGTGCATCTTTCAGTGAGAATTCCAGAGTCTGATTGATTACCTGAAGAGCAGCCACTGTTTCTGTCTGTGGTCCACTGAGGGAAGAGGAGGGAAGAGGGGGGGGTCCTTGATGGTTTATGACACCTTCTAAGACATGATAGCTGCCTCTCACCTCAACTTAGTTGAGCCAGTTATGCTACTCCAGAAGAAATGAATACCTTCAGGCTTGGGAATGAATGTGAATGTCCCGATAACTCCCCCGGAAGGGTGGAGTTTTCGCACCTGAGCCAGTTGTATAAGGGAGGACATTGGCATGATAAAAAGTAATATTCCACCACTGCAGGGCCTGATTCTTATTGGCCTCTTACCTTATTTGGCTCAAAATGCAGTTTGAAGCCTCTGGTGGTGGGTGTGCACCCCCTCTGGACCTTGTAAATCATCAGCAAAGCAGCCCCTGCTTTTGCAAATGGCCAATTGTTTGAATGATTAACCCTTAACATTTCAGTCTCTCACAATGACTTTAACTGAAATGCATTTGCTGATGGTAACTGTAGAGAAAAGGAGCACAGAAGGCATTTTGGTACTACATTGAAAAAGGAATATTGCAATTACTGCAAGAAAGAAGAATATACATGCAGAAAGGCACTGGAGAATCTGGATACAATATTCATTCTTTAACCCCTGTTTTGCTGTAATTTAATATTGTGGCATTTTCTTCTTTTGAAGCCAGAACAGAAGGGATATTTCTTAGGAATTCCCTTAACTATTCACAGCAAAATCAGCAAATCACTTTGAACACATTTTTAGCCCTTCAGAAAATTTCAGTGTGATTTAAACAGAGTTTTGAGTATTGGTTATGTATGCAAAAAATGAATGAATGAGTGGCAGGTATCAAACTTTCTCTGCTGGAGCACCAGAAATAGGAAAAGATACATCACAAAAGTGTAATTAAAAGTGTAATTAAAATTATTCAGGAAGAAAGCAAAATTTCCAAAGATATTACAGGATATAAGAGGCAAAATATTCTTGAACCTTACTACCTACAGCCTACTGTTGAACATAAATGGTAGGAAAACTCATGAATAGGACTTTACTTTGGAGGAACTCTAATCTTTCACTTGGACAGTAATTAATCTATTTGCCTGTAAATATGTTAAATCCAATGAACTATCAAGGCAGTCTCATTGAGAATTTTCTTTCATCCAAAGGAAAGAGTGAGGAGGGGAAAGAGATGGAGAGATAATCCCAAATTGGCACCCAGTGACTGTGCTGTGGGTTTGAAACTGATTCCAGTATGTCTTAAACAGGTTTTACTGGTTACTAAACACATAGAAGGCATCCCTGAATAGAGACTGAAAGGGTGATGTGGCCAGGCTACAGAAATTGTGGAGGAAAGGGACAGAGTAGTGGAACCCAAGCCCTTTCCAGTGAGGGTATGTATGTCATCTGTACCAATCTATAGAGATCAAGAATGTATTCACTGAGCTCAGATATATCTTCCTTTTAGTGAAGCTCTCACAAGACCAGTCCTGAAGGCCATGCTGTTATTCCCTTGCATAGTCCCTCTGGTCAAGGATAATACCATATTGGCTGAGGATGTAAAATCATTAATGTTTTTCAGGAATACATATTTGTATTCATTCTAATTATCATTGCCTATTAGCAAGGCTCATCAATTGGAAATTCTGAGCCTGGAAACTCCTCCTTCCTCCAGAAATGCTGAAGTGCCAACCCATAATTTGGATTCTCAGAACCAGTGCTTTCCTGGGTTGTGTATGGTACTGTCACAGTTCGCAGGCATCTTTTCGTTGCATTAACTTCAGGTGCACTTGCCCTCAGATTTTGCCACAGCCTCCTCTAAAATGTGTCATATTGTCTTGATATGTATTTTGGAAGCTTTTGCTGTCTTTGATTGGCTATTATGTATGTTTTGGGAGAAACTGAACTAATTATGGCATAGTCACATCTGCAAAGAGGAAATTTGCCCTTGGTGAAATCAAGTGAGACACAGGCAGACAGACAGCATGTGTAACAAGCAAAGTTGGACATAGTCTACAGTTGCTAATGAATTGTTTCAGAGAGATGTAACACTTGAAAAAGCAACACCTAAGTGGTGAGCTGTCTTCCTCTGTCCCAGCATTGCTTTGTCTTGGTGGTATGATGTATGGTTCTGGAGGAAATGTGAATGGGATTAAATAGCACAGAGCTTTTCAGCTTCCCATCTGAACATCATGCACTTTTCTGGACATAATACTGATGAGAATATAGATCCTATGCAAGCTTTAAAAAAAATGTTTCTTAAATGGTCTTCATCTTGATAGCTTTAAGGTAGGTTTTCTATGTCAAGATGAAGATTTCTGAAGATGAACTGTTTGATTTACGGCCCAATTTCAAAATACAGAAATTACTGTAAATTATTGTGGTGCAAGTAGAGGAATGGCATCGATCATGTCTTGTTCAATTTAGTTTTAATCTTTCTGATGGATGATCATTGAAAACAGCCCTAGTAATTTTTATGTGTCAGTATTCCAGTAAAATGCTGATGTGGGTTTCCCTAGTACCTACTGATTTGGGTAAGATTTGGATTGGGTACTCCAAAGTGATATCTGTATTTATATTTTAATTATGTTAAAGGGAGGAAGGAAACCTGAGATCTGTATTTTCCATAGTTGGCAAAACACAGATTATTTTTAAAACCCTGGCCTGAACAGTTTCTTCTTGAACTGGCTCTATGTGAACAGGACTAGTTTTGTTCCCAGATCATGGAGGACAGTGCAGCATAGCATGTTTACAGTTGGTTGAAGCCTGTTTCACTACCTGAACATGGTCTCTGGTTACACCTCTAGACCTGATCCTGCACCACTGCCCAGATCAAATAAATCAGTGAGCTTTCCAAGGCCAAGCCTTCCAGTTATCTTCCAGAATACCTATGACCTGGTTACCTAGGAAAGAATAGACCAAAACAGATGAGTTGCTTCAACCTGCAAGGAACATTCTTATTCTTGCCAGAGTTTTATTCCTGAGAGTCAAAATGCCAGCAGAACATCACTGCCTGTCTCTTTGACTGTAACTTGCCCTTAGCTGCCTCAGAACTCAAAGCTTTTAGGATATAGTGTTTGTAAACTTGTATTTTCCCCACACATTCTATTGCAGCTACAAAGGAGAAATAAGACATATATTTCTTTGCTTTCATTTGCTGGCTTAGGAAAGTGGAAAGTTTGTCTTTAGAACCAATTTTTCATAAAAAATTTCATAATTTTTGATCAACATCAATGGCAAGCTTCTCACTCAACTGACATGTTGTGGGGTATTTAACTCACTTGTGGGTATCCAATTGCAATTTTGCTACACAGCCTCTCTTTTTTCCTCATATAAACTAAGGTCAGCCACATGAAATTCTTTTTCAGTTTATCTCATATTACTTCAAATTCAGTGAAGTAAAGGATAAACAGTAGACAAAGGAACTTGGGACATTCTGGATCCTCTGTCACTTCCGACTACACCATCATCTACTTATTGAATGAGCCCATTGAGCCAGGGAGTGACACTTGCCAAAGTGGGTAGGGATTTCAAAATCTAGGCCACACTTCATTGCAATTGTTTTTCTTTATCATTTTATTGTAACTTGTTAGCTTCAAGATCACTCCTCTAGCAGAAAAGCAACTGGTATCATTATTATATAGTCCCACAGCTTGTCAGTTATAGGATGTTTTCCAATCCTATTACATTTTGCTTGTAATGAGGCAATGACAACGTTTTGGTTAAGATGTACTAGAAATTACAATGGATAAAGAAAATGGAGCCAATCTGTTTAAGGGGAAAGAGAAGTTATTTTCTTCCTAGTTTCTTATTACTCAACTGCTTTAATTCCTGGCAGCATTGCATTAATGTTAAGCACTGGTCCCCAGCACCAAGTGGCAATTTATCATCTATCTTGGCAGGCTTCCTGCTTCATCCTGCACCTGCCTCCTTGAAAGAAAACAAGACATCAGATACTTATTCAAATAATGCAGTAGCTGATCAGCAGAGTATCTACACAATGGTAAGCTATCCATGATAAAAGGACAACTTTTTCATGCATTATATGTGACATATGTGTCCTTTCTCTTAAGATTTATGACATTCATGACGGTTGCTATTGTTACTATAATCAAATCTTTTACAGCCTCACTGCAAAGGTTCAACTTATTGTCAATAGATTTCTATATGAGTCAATCATGCAGTTTCATAAATGCTTTGAAACACCTGCACTCTCCTTGGAAGTGTAGAAATAGCAGTGTCATGATCTCATCTTTCAAGTCATAAAACTACTATGTCTTAGTAATTCCCTATTGGGAAACAAAGAGAGAGAAGAGTCAAAACTAAATGTTCATATGCATTTGTTCCATATGATACATACACCTGTTATATATATGTCTACGTGAGTGTGTATTTTATATACGTATTTGCACTAACACACATAAATGTGGGTGTATATATACATAAACTTTCTGAAGAACAGGTTATAACCTTAACACGCAAATAAAGAAGGTATCAAAGGAAAGCTGTATCTATGAGTCAGGATGTGAAGAGAATGGCAGGAACTATTCATAAAAGGGATATGTAAAATCTTATTCACAAATACGAAAGGAAAGGTCATGTGTTTTTTTCCAGGAATTTGCATTTTACAAGCCTCACTGGAAATGAAATGCATGACTGCTAGAATGCAGGATGTCATGTTCCTGCTGGCATGGAAAGTGGGTCCTTTTCTTAAGGCATTAATTGGCCTGAGGTGTGGAAACCAGTTCTCTGTGGTGCCACTGATCCCTTGGGACTGTCTTCTGGCTTCTCTGAGCCTCACTTCCCGTCTGTAAAATGGCTAAACGTAGCCCTTCCTTCTGCGCTGTCTGTATGTGAAGTTATGAAAGATACACACAGGCACCAGTTAGCTTCTTGTATTGGCTAGGGCATTTAGAATGCAGCTGCATATGGCAGCAGGGTGATTAATAAAGCCAACTTATATTCCATTAGGGAATACTGGACTACCTGTGATTGTTAAGAATCCATATCAACAACCCACTGTGTTAGGAGCTGTAACTAAGGATAATTCTTTCTTAAGAGCTCTCAATTTAAAGTGAAAAACAAAGAAGGGGTAGAAACACTCAGTGAAAATGGAGCAATTAAAGAAAAGTGACGGGAGTATGAGCATATGTAGGCAAGTGGTGCAAAGGTACCTTGTGTAAGTACTTTGTACAGTGAAGCTGCTCAATACATTGCTCAATACATTAAAAGACAAAAAGCTTCTTTTAGGTACCCATCTCAGAGCAGAAACTTGAATTTAGGAATCCCTGTGCCAGGCAAATGCCCTGAGGTTGGGAAATGGCTCATCTCCCTCTTTCGTCTCAGAGCTGCTGCAGTTGTACATAAAACTTTTGAATGTGGCAAGACAGAAGGACTACAATGGTGACAACAAAATGCTTTAAATCAAGCTGTTTATTATGCTCATACTGTGAGAGATTTAGCACAAAGCATCATATTTGGCTACTGAAAGACTACCCGCAAGAGCTGTTTGATCTAGAGGCTGGATCTGGTCTCTATCTCTGAAGGAATTCTTCATACTGATATTCTGATTAGGATTTTTTTTTCATAGCCTGGTCTTCAGCTGAGGTGCTGTTTTATTTTCTGCCCAAAAGGAAAATTTTCTAGTTTTATGCAAAAGTAATTCTCTAGCTATTACATGTATATTTGGCAGGCTTCTTGGGAGATTTTCTCCTGTTATAGTGCTTGCAGAGGTGAAAACAGCAGTACCAAAAAGCTTATGGAGGGCTGTCTTGCTATTACAATATGAGAATTTTTCTAATATGTTAAATATGAGCCTTTTTATTGCTTACTCAGTTTTGACTGCCAAGTTGGTTTTCATTCTCCCAGCCTGGAATTTTGCTACATTCACATGACCTTGATGTTTGCAAGAGGCCACTACTTTTTCTCCCAGTCCAGTAGAAAAGAAAGAGAAAACCAAAGCATGTTAATCAGAATCAGAATCATGAAATATTCTGAGTTGAAAACAACCCACAAGTCTGAGTCCAGCTCTTGTTAATGGCCCATACAGGAATCAAACCCCTAACCTTGGTGTTATTCCTGCCATGCTCTTACCAATTTAGCTAATCTGAATTGCACAGTAACAGTGCTCTTAACTTCTGAAACCATCCTTTAATAAGAGCCAGGTCCAAGTACTGTGGACTCGTGGAAACTGACAGACAGCACCAATATAATACTTAGACAGACCACCAAAGTTCATGTGTCTCCTAGGTGGTAATGCTCAGGGATTTTTTTAATATTCTCCTGTTCTTGCCATAGTGCTGGTGCAGCTCAGTAACAATGGGCAGGTTTGATAGTAAAGGCTTTGTGTAGTAGTTTATCATCTCTGCAAAAGACAGAGCACTTTGCTCCTCCAGCATGAACTAGTTCTGTGCTGCTCTTGTTCAGCACTTTACAGCTGGGGCTGGCCTGGGGAATCGATTCTAGCTGTTGGATCTCAGAATCAAGAACTACTGGAAATGAACATGAGCTTTTTTTTTTTTTGGTCATACTGTATATGTGGCTATTTGATTTCTCAAGTTTCCTTACATGTTTAGATACCCTAATATTGCTAATGAGTCCTCGTGTGCAACTGCTTAGTAAATACCAATCTTAATGCTTGGGACTTAGAAGCTTTGTTCAGTAGCCACGAAGGCGGAATAAATGCATAAGGCTTTTTGTCTCTCATTGCTTGGGCAGGTTGCCTTACTTAGAAAATGCAAAGATATTAAATTTCTATTCAGATGATTAAAAAAGAGCTTCTTCATCTTTTACCACATGACTTGCTCAGTTTATGGTGCATTAGGTGTTTACTATAGTGACAGAAAAATGGCACCTTCTCTATCTCCTCTTTTGTAACAGATGTTTCTTCAGAAGGACTTGCTGATCACCTATGTCTCCAACAGCACCGAACAACATTTCATTAAAAAAAGAGTAATATGTATGCTCTCCTTTATTTTGTTAAGTTTTGATTTCTAAAGGTAACAGCTAGTGTTAGGTTTCTCTGACTGCTCCTTCTATTTCTTGTTTTCAATTGAAACAGTGTGCTGTGTCAGCAAAACCCACAGCTTGCTGCCACACTCTCTTTTGTGTGGCAGTTGTTTGACACATGAAACTCGCAGCTGCTCTTAAAGGATCCTGCAAATCAACCGTATTAAAGATACAAAACACAGAGGAGTTCTTTTCCATGACAGTGGGAAGCTTTCTTAACTACATTTAGTTCAGGGGTAAACCTTTACTACCATAATTAAAAAGGGGAGTGAAATAAGAGAATGTGTTACATACAACAGGATTGTCAACACTGAAAAGATGGGATGAGATGGGATCAGAAGAGCCCATGGAGGGTTTACAGGCTCAGTTCCTCCAACAATTATCCTGACACCTGAGCTGTAGCTGCATGCACCTTTTGAGAGTAAGCGACAGTGTTCTCTGCCTGCTGTCTCCACTGATATTTGGGTTGTGTTCAGCTTATGTGTGTGATTGTCACCAGTGTGAGAGCCTTTGGAAAAGTGTGATGATGCTGAAAACAGCCTTGCATCCCTTGGGGCACTGCTGTTTTTCAGTGATTTTGCACAGGACCTGTGAGCTTGCTTGGTCCATAAGCAGTGCAATCTGTGCATTGCCCTGGATCTGAAAGGCTGAAATAGAACCTAGGAATCAGCACATGGAAAATTATTTTGCTTGGGTTTTTTTTCCTCCAAAATTGTCTCCAAACCTGATAAAGGTAGCTTTCAATGATTTTGGCAATTTTGGAAGGGAAATTGTTGTGTTTATCTGAGGAGAAAGGAAAGACCCCAAAAATGTGAGAGATGCAGGGTCTTTCTGAGGCATAAAATGCAGCTTTTTACACTTGAGTTTCTGTGAGGAAAACTCACCATTGTTCAAGTCAGTGCTGTCCAATCTGTGGTTCAAAAATCTGTGAGCAGTGATGTGAGGCAACATGGCCTGAGGAGAGGAAGTAACACTGAGATCATTTTCCAGAGGAGAAAAGGCAAACTGGGAGCATGGGTACCAGGGAGTCAAACTAGCACTAGGAAGTTATGGCTGCCCATTCCCACTGTGAAAGCTTCCCACTGTAGCAGTAGCCAGATTTCTCCTCTGTGCTTAGATCTGGACCAGACTAAGACAGATAATGAGAGCTTCCCGTAGTCCAAAAGGAGAAAAGATGCAGAGTCCTCAAAACTTACTAAGGACTTGACTATTGCCAAACTGTTCTGTCCTACAGATTCACAGGTTTCATTGCATTTGTGGGCAGTGGGCTAGAGCTTGAAAGCAACCACTATGTCATGTTGCCAGAAGCACAGATGTGTCCCCTCACAGAGGCAAATGGGCTTAAGGTAAGCATCCTTCCTTAAGCAATTCCAAATCAATGTGAAAGTTTTGATAAATATTACAGACTTCAAATGAAAATGGCAGAATGCAGAGAATTCATTACTATATTGTGCATTGTTTTTAGTAAGTGCTCCACCTCCCAGAATTAAAACCTAAAGAGGACAAAAGCCTTGTGCTGTGTTTCTTCAGAGCATTGAAAAATGTTAAAGATCCATAATGAATTTTTTAAAATATATTTGAGAGTTAGTTTGTCCCTGTTCTACTGATCTTCTACTGGAGAAGATATTCTGTTGTTTCAGTTATTTTATAGTCTGGACCTATAATTTTGAGAAATATTTACTGATCCAGTATTTTATCAGAGACCTAAAGGGGTTTAGTCCCTCAGGCTCCCAGCAACCTCTCATTTTAATGTGCATGGAACATTCATCTGTCATCAGAAGTGCATAAAGTAGTTTGTTAATTTGTAGCAGAAGATTTTTGTCAACCTGACATATTTAATTTGGCTCTGTCATATGAATGATGCCAACCATCCAGCATTCAGTTGGAAAATCCTGCTGAAGGTCTGTTTCATGAGTGGAGCTTGCAAGTATGGCATGTATGGCTTGAAGTTGTGTCAGGCAAGGTTTAGGTTAGATACTGTGGGAAGATTCTTCACCCAGAGGGTGGCTGGGCAATGGAACAGGCTCTGCAGGGAAGTGGTCGCAGCACCAAGCCTGACAGAGTTCAAGAAGTGTCTGGACAATACTTCCAGACACATAATGGGATTCTTGGAGCTGCTTTGTGCAGGACCAAAGGGTTGGACTTTGATGATCCTTGTGGGCCACTCCCAACTCAGGATATTCTAGGATTCTATGATTCTAAGTACTCAGTAAAGCCAAGACGTTCTTATAAAGGACTTTATACTTGCACGGGAAAGCGGGAAAATGGTGTAGCCCCCTCATGAGATCCCAGCAAAGCTTCTCTCCCAGTAGTATGAGCAGCAACAACCCAGGGACAGGAGGAATAGATGTGTCTGGGCAGATCCGAAAGGACTGACAACATTTATACACTGGAAATGGAAAATACAGTGATTTAGGGCTGCACTATCTTCCACACAAAGGTCCAAGGGTAGCCTAAGAAATGCCTTTGAGATATTTCAGGCAGTGGTAACAGGTCCCATAGGCCTGGAAGGCACTGAATATCTGGAACATGAAGAACTAGAAATAGGACTAGATCCCCTAAATCATCAGAGCTCCATGGAATGTGTCAATGTTAATGTTGTCATTAGCAAGGCTGATGGGAGCTTGTGGATTAGTCTGAGTGTGATGTACATGTCAGGTCAGGGTTGGTGATGTGACAGCACCAGGTTTGATAGGGACTCTGAAAATAACTGCTAGCTATTTTCCAGAAAGATCTGAGAGGAATCTGCCTTCCTCTACTGGACAAGCTTGGAAATCAGGTTTCAAAGCTGTAGCAGTCCCTTAAAACAGCAATTTCATTGTGTGTTGGGATATAAAAGTTGCAAATCCTGGCTATTTTTTCCAGTTAGAACAGAGTAGTGATGTTTGTTTCTGTTTCTCACTGATGGAATTGCAGAAGGAATGACCAATGTGCAGGTTTGGCTTCATCCAGAAGGGATGCAAATCAGCACCTTTTCCTTTGTCCTCAGTGGCCTTTTATCTGGCCATTTTTGGGAAATGACATACAAATTAAATGATTCATACAAATGAACACACAATTAAAAGTTTAGATTGGCTTTGGTGCACTAGTATCTAAAGTAACTATGCAAATCATGAACCAGATATTCAACTGGAATATCAACAGATAAACAATTTGCAAATCTGAAAATATTCGGTGAAAACATTTGTTATTAGATTTGAATAATTTACCAGCTGAGTACTTTCCCAGTCTGTCCACAGTTATCAAGTAGAAATACAGGTGAAATTAATCAAATGTATTCCTAACTGCAATATTTTTTTGATAATTTTAAATGAGGCCAGTCACTGTTAAGTGCTTTTGTTTAGTGATAGAAAAAAATGCAGGAGCCCTCCAGTGGTCAAAATACATGTCTCCAGTTAAGTCATATTCCTTTTAATTCTTTTTAGCTGACAAAAAACTTTATTCTTGCTACTGTATTAATTGCAAGCTATTTTAAAGGATATTTTAAAATTATTACCACTTCTATCATCCTGCAAGGCAATTGTTTTGAAAATCTCCACATCAAAATCAAGAAAAGCCATCAGCATCAAAACGAAATAAATTAATCAAAGCTAGAAAAAGAGATTACCTGAATCCCCAGTGTTGTGTGCTACACATCCTACCTGAGTATAAAAGGAGTCTAACGTAAGAATAATAAGCTCCAGGTTACGTTCTCTAAAGGCATGTGTGTCCCAGTGCAATGAGGTCTTCTTCCATGCTTGGAGACCTCAGACATTGTTCAAAGCAAATAACTACTGATAACAGTAATTTGGCATATATTTGACAACAAAGCGAATGACCTTGGGCACTGTGACTGTGAACTGGGGCTCTGATGGTTCTGTGGGAGTAAGGACTGGGTTTGGTCAGTAGTTAATACATTTTTACACTTCTCCATTACTGCAGTGTTTTATAAGCCATAAAGGCGGGGGGGGGTGGGGGGGGGAGGAGGTGGGAAGACACCACAGCAAATTGTGGGTATTATGACTATTAAATGAGACAGTAAAAAATTATTTCCTACTCATGTTAACAAATTGCTTGGTTTCAGAATTCAGAACTCCCACGGTGACGATTTATATCAGCATCGTATGAGGGTTATTACTTTATTCTCACTGAAGCAGTCTGACACCTAACATACATGTGAGGTAAGTAACTGGCACAGACATTGCAGCACAGAATGGGTATAAACCATCATTTTGCTTGGGTGGGTGGGAAGAAGCAAGGAGGAATCTGCTCTCTTGCTCATATATGGCTGATGCCCAAAGCATGATAAGGCAGTCTCTTCTGGCACTCATCAGCACTGTGAGGGCATAAGTCAGCCTCAGTTTTGAAGCCTCCTTCCTGCCTGCCTTTGAACATGGCTAGTCTGCTTGATGATCATGCCCTGGTTTGGGCCCTCCTGGAGCTGAGTCCAGAACTGAGCTCTCCACCTGGCCCTCCTCTTGCTGTCTGCTGAGTGGTTCAGTACATACAGACTGGTTCATGGATCGTTGTAGGTGTTTACGTGCTGGTCCATGACCAGAGAACTCAGCACCTTGTGCAACTAAAACTTCAGTCTGAGTGTCCTTGCATGTAGTGCAGAGTGCCTCCATAGCACATTCTCATAACCATTAAGAAGGATGATAATGGCACTGTGTGTCTAATTTATCGTACTGGCATCAGTGTAAAAGATCTTGTTTTCTACATTAGGGTGGAGCTGGGTCTAACACAGCCTTGAGTATCCTCCATTATCAGGAGATAATTGTAAGATTTAGTGTACTTCTGAAAGAAAATTATTCCTCATTGCACTTTTATTTACAGTCCTCTGGAATAAAATCCCCAAGTGCCCTCAGAAATACTTTATCTACTCCTGAAATATATTGAAATGCATGGTTTGGAATAAAAATATCTGAATCTGCTTTGGTTAAAGATGCTTACTGGGTAAGTAGGAGGCAAAAGCAGGTAAACTGTTAATTACCTGAATGACTTAAACTGAACTAGAGATGAATTTTCCAGCTGGATGGGAAAAGACATTAAACCAGCTTGTTTTCTGGACTGCATTTTTTTTCTCTACAAAACAGAAATAATTTTCCTGTGATCCTGTAAGAATCTGACTGAGCTGTTCACAGTATTTTAACACTGGACATACTCCCTTCAGCAAGTGCTGTAATATCCCACACAGTATTGAATTGTTATAAATTTAAAGTAATTTTCAATGTAAAATAGTTAATGGAAGTATGACCAGGGTCATTTTCCCTCTCTGAGGACATATTTAAGTGCATAAAATAAGATGTTTGTATTTAGACTTATCAGACATAAAAAGGCTGTCAGCTGTGACATCACAGGCAAACAATTACATGTCCTGAATTCACTATTAATGATGTACATAGGAAAACAAGCACTGTTTGAGGACTTGGTCTCTTGGTAATGGTGGAGGAATACCCACAAATAGAGCAGGTTTGGGATCAGCCCTGCAAGGCTACCAATGAAGGCAAAATTGCTGCAGTCATGATATGTTGATGCTTAATTAAAATGGTGAGGGAACAAGGGAAGAAGGGACAGTCCTGGGGCAGGATGGCTCTACCCATAGTCTGTGGGGTGCTCAGTAGACATCTGTGAGGAACACCTTCTCAGCCTCCATCAAGTCTTTCCACTCATGTTGAATCTTAGGGAAGCAGTTCCTATCCCTCAACTGCAGTGAGACACACTGAAGATTGTACAGAAAGCAACCACTCACATATTTTTATGTCCTCTCAACAGCTCTTGAATGTTTATCCCTTAGTCAAGTGAGTATCTAGTATGTACATTTTTTCTCTCCTACTGCACCCAAACATGCAGAGCTGTGTCGTTGTCCACCTGCATGCAGCAGGGCTGAGCTTTGCTTTAGTCCATTGCCAGCCACAGGCCCTAGTGAGATGGATTTGTGTGGCTTTAGCAGGTAATACAGGAAAAGAAGCAATGGACAGTGGCAACCCTGTGTCTGCAGCTCATGATCTGCAAAATATCACTGAAAATAACCAAATATCAATGCTTTTGTGAGACGCAGCCTTCAGTCTTCACTCTCTCTTTCAAAGTTGCCCAACGCTCAGCGCTTTTTTTCATATAATTTTTACTGAAGTACATTTGAAGTTCCCTGTTAAAAAGTTCTCAAATTCAGACACAGGAGTTTTGTTTGGTTTGTTGTTTTTTTTATGTGGTGGTGGTAAATTTTGAAGTGCATTAATGCATTTTAAAATGAGTTGCAGAAAGGAATTAACATGTTTAGAGTTTCTCCATGAACAAATTAGTATGCCTTGAGTAAGCACTGCTCAGATACATTAGACATTTGAAGATGACTCACTAAAGGAAGAATCTTGCACAACAGCTGTGCATTGAATAGCTGCTCTTCTTTTTGAGAGAAGCAGGAGACAGAGGAGTCAACAAAGGACACTGATATTAATGAAGAAATTAAAAGTCAAAATTTGGAGTACGTGGGTAATAACAGACACGCTCTACCCTCATCACTACCTCATTCCTGTCCTGTATGGAGGAATTTGCTCTGCGTGTACCTAGAGATGCTCTGATGAGTGCACAGGTAGTCTGTGGATGGGGTTTGCCTCTGCAGACCTGGAGACTGCACTGAGACCTGATGGCTGTTAAACCACCCTCTTCTAGGAAAGAGATAGTCATGGTTTTTGTTAATTGCTTAGTGTTTTCATTTTGTATTCCTGAGTTTTTACAGTGAATTAGGCCACAAAAGGAACATTTAGCCATGCAACAGAATAATATATTGTTGTAGGGATGGGACCAGAAATAACAGCATGACAGTTTCCTCTGTCTGGTATCATATATTTTGGTATGTGAGCCTGTTCAAATTACTCTTTTCAAACTGAGTGCTTAGCAGGGGCTGTCTAGGTAGGAAATGTGATCGTGTTTGTCACAGGGTCTATCAGCGCGTGAATGGAACTGCTAAACTGATTTACAGTGTTTTAGCACAGCTACTCCTGGATATGGGAGGCTGGAATTACAGAACAATTGGAGTGAAGACATCAGTGCAATTTTTTTATGAAAGATATGTTCTTGTTCTGTAATTAGGTTAATCTAACCACAATAATTTATGAGCTGAAGTTGGCAAAAATTAGTTTCAAAAAGTTAATTACAAGGAAATGACCAAGGAAACTCTGATCTGTGAATGTTTTCCAGCTGAACCACTGTTACTTATGCACACACTTGTATTAAGAACTTTTTATATCCACCCTATTTCTCATGTAGGACATGCTCAGAGAGCATATATATGGAAGATGATGTCTTCAGACATCTTGAAGGTGTTGGCCTCAAAACAGGCTTAAAACCTCACTTAAGATTATTAAGTTTGTCCTTTTTCTTTTGGTTTGCTATGGAGCAAAGGGCAAACAGGCCACTTGTGTTATCTCAGTTTTTACAGATAAAGTCTTTATACCTTCTTCCTGATTCTTTGAGAAGTTTTGTCTGTCTGAAGACTAACCAATCAATTGCAACTTGAACATGAACTCTTCTAAGATGCCCCAGCAGTGGAACAAGATACACATTACGATTTTTTCTCCTAATATCCCTCTGGAGTTGTCACATCCAGAAGTACAGCATTTTCAGTTCCCTGCATTATTACCTGCATAAAATGACTTCAAGGTACAGTTTACTTTGCAGATGATGGTATTTGCTGCTGTTTATCAGTCTGGTATTTAATTACTTTTTAAGATTTTCAGAGTTACCAAATGATAATAGGTATCTGCCCCTAGTGTCTTGTACTGTGGGGGTATAATGACCCTTTCTCTCAGCCTCAGTTTTTTTAAAGGCTAAAGGATCTTCTAATGCTGTTATTGTCAATTATTTCTTGCAATAGCTTTGACTGGAATAATTTGAAAAGCAAAGGCCACTATGGTAAAATAAGAGCTGAGTGAACTTTGCTGATAAACATATTAATATTTAGAAAATTATAAAAATCTATCAATCCTTGCTCAATCTCATTTATTGGAACACTTTTTGACAGTTTTGCATGAAACTGAATCCACTCTGGAAAACTGAGACACTCACTTTGGTGCACAATTACCTAACTCTCAGGATGGTACAGGTAAGCTGAGGATTGTTTCCTTGAGGCCTCCTTCATTTTTATATATTGTGTTTACATCCTCATTAAAGTGCACTGGCCCATATATCTAATAAAGAACAGTACTGATTCCTTTGATATACTGCTGGGTTTTCTCCTGGGTTTTAGTCCCTTCTTGTGTCTGATTTCTGCTCATACATATTGTTGAGTTTTACTCCTCTGATCTCTCAGTTTGTTTTTATTACACATCTCATGGGTTCGTGAAGGAAGGCTGGTCTCAAATAGAACTTGCTTTTGAAAGTTTGGTTGCTTAATTTGGGGACATAAAAGCTCTTGGATGGTTTATGATTCAATGATTGGGTTTTTCTTTTCTCAAATATTACAGATATTTGTGTTCATTCTTTCTCTGGCCTGAAGTATACTTACATATTAACACAGATAGTATATCTCGTAAACTCTATCATGGGCAAATTTGTATGACTCTTACAAGATACTGTACATGGATTCGTGCATTTGTGTGTATTTTTACAACTTCCAGATCACTCAAAAATTTCCAAAAGTTTCCTGGGTATGAGTTTTATTTTTCTGTGAGTGAAAAGAAACATATGAATAGCTGCTGAACCTTCATTTCACCACATCGTTGCTACTGGTGAAAGCTCTAAAACAATTAAAGATCTGAAATTAAGAGCAACTGGAAACCTTACTCAGCTGTCAGTTATATCAGAAGCTGTACTAGCGGTATTTTCTGGGCAATTTCACATAGAAATTTGAATGAGAAGGGTTTTTACATGGTGATAACAGGCAGGAGCAGTTTGGTGCAGAGGAAGGCAGTGATTCGATAACTCAGGTTGGGTCTGTCACTTCCTACATCAAGTAAATGTGAGAAGACAATGGCAGCAGTTGTCAGAGACATGAAAAAAGAGGAGCCAGGTCTAGTATTTCTGATAGTGCTTGGTGGGTAGGAAACAATGTCAGGTAAGAGAAAAACACTGCCAGCACTGCTAAAGTCTTTGAAATTGGTTACAAAAACCTTGAATTTGATGTGGAAAGATAAGATGGGGCAAGAGAGTAAAAAAGATGATCTTCTTTGCTCTGCGCATCATACAAGAACTTCCTGGCACTGGCCTTGCTAAAGCGTAAGGTGATGTAAATAGGTGCAATTTGACCATTAAGGGACTTCAGAGAAACTTCCTCTTCTGCTCATTTTTATGTTTTTACAGCCTATTACACGTAAATCTCTGCAATATACGCTCCATTGCACATAGTCTGGGCAGATGCAATGCTGTTTTAAGAAAGCTTACTGGAGTCTAGAGATGTCTACTTGCTTTAAGTGGCCTGATCCTTGTACATCCTTTTGAAATTAGTGCCGTGTTCAGCATTTCCCCTCTTTAAATCTGGTCCATGCATTTGCATGATTTGTTGAGCATCTTTATATTCTTTTCTACCCAATACATTTCCACAACTGTTAAGCTGCATAAACTGTTTCTGAATCCAGTGCAACTGCTGTGCAAATGGGAGCAGAATTCAGACTCTCTGACAAATACCTGAAGCTTAATTTTTATCCTGATCTGATGAGGTTACTGTGAATCTGATTATAATAATACTGAATTACTGGAGTAGTACCCCTGAAAGCACATGTTAACAATGCAGGTCCACGGTCACTGTCTTCTATTGTATACCAGTTTTTTATGCCAAGACTGACAATGCAATTGTAAGACTATGTGGGTATAGTTTTTGTTGTGATTAAACAAACTCTTGCTGGATCTTTTTGACATTCAGCTGTTGCTGAAGATGTTAAAGCAAAAGTAAATGTACTAATCATTGGTAACAAAGCAGCCTAATCCACACTGACCTACAATTTGTTTAGGATCCTTTGGAGCAACAAAGAGATTAAAGTATATAAAAAAAGAAGAGGTAAACAGTGGGTCAGAGATTAGAAGTGAAAAAGGAAAAGGCTGCCTTTCCCCAGACCACACACTGATAGTGGACTTTTGGTCACTGATTGTTAGAAAATGTTTCATGTTTCACTTTCCCTCCCGAACCTTAGAAACAGAAGGTTTGATTGGCACTTGTCATGACTGATAGAGAGACGAAGATGCTTTGGTAAAAGGGAGAGGGAGGCAGCCGTGTCAAAAGCAGAAGTAGTCAAAGGATGATTCCTCCTTTCTGTGGTTTTGTCTCTTTCTAAATTATTCAAATCTGGGTGGCATCTTAGGATAACTGGCATTTTGACACAGCTTAAAGGATTGTCTCACTAACTCCATTGAACTAAGGCTACCATCCCTTTTAGGAAAAATTATAAAGAGGCAGATCTTCTATAATCTGATATGTATACAAACCAAAGGCAGCTTGATGCAGATGTNGGGGGGGGCAGCAATTTTATCCATTTTGTGACTGATTGTCTTCTGCATCCATCTGCAAGAATGCTATTTATTGATTTTAAAAAGCCTTTATTTGATTTTCCTTACAATACCCATAGCTGTTTGCAATGCATCTGGTGGTTACAAATCCAAGTCAGGCCAGCTGGATCAGAATCAACAAACATAGGGAATTTTCTCAGTCGAAAGAAGGTACCTCACCAACAGGGAATCTCCTCTATTGATGGTCATCCTGATTATGGATTTTTCTTTTAGGGGCAATTTTCTTTCTTTCTTTTCAGAAAGGGACCGTGTCCCCTCTTAGTGCTTTGTCTGAACCATGCTGGCTGGAGTAAATGGGCTCCCCAGGGTTAGGAGCTCCTCTGTCATTCTAAGCTGCCATTTTATGCTTTGGGATCTTCTTCGCTTATCCATAACCAAAGCCAAATCCTGCTCACTTTATTCAAAGGAATCACCCACTGAAATAAATAATTGCATAAATTTTGGATTAGAAGGATTAGATGTCCAGTGGCATTCTGTGCTTAACTTTGTAAAATCATTCAGTAAGGCACATGATTCCCACACAGTTACAACCATTGCACTTGGCTGTACTTAGCAGGAAAGATATCATCTTGGTCCCTGTATCGCTGTGTTTGCTTTGAGCATCTAGCAAGCCAACCATCAGCCCTCATTGTCTGGCTCAGTATTTTTAATGCCTAATGAAGAAAATTTTTGGTTATCTGAAAGGAACAGGTACACTGGACTGACTCCTTACATGTAGAGTTTCCAGGGTGTTTCAGACATCCTTTATCTCCACCCAAAAATGATTACTAAGCTGAAGGCTTCATAATGGATAGATTGAAGTGTTAAACAAAACCAACTAGATAAACACAACTTTTAATGACAGAAGAGTGAAGTCCAGGCAGAATTGCCTGATGGGTTTTTTCTAGCAGCCAGTTAGCTCCTAAGAGGAATCCTCTAAAATTTTGTGAACAGGACATGCACATTTGTTAGTCCAGTAACAGTGACCAAGATCACTGTACAAAATTTCTGAGGAGACAGCTGAAATGAGAGTACTCACAACACTTCACAAGAGAAGGATGAACACATAGCTCTTTGAACAATTAACATCTTGATTTTGTTAACTGTTAACCAGGGAACGGTCAAATGACATGCACCCCTAGTCTCTCATTCTTTTTCCCCTCAGTTTGAAACAGTTCTGTACCTTTATGTATGATTTAACTTTTTATCTTTTGTCATCCAGTGGTATAAGAACCAGCTGAAGATTCACATGAAGAGGTAGTTTTTGCAGAAGGCCTGCATGAGACTCTTCATGCAAACTTTGGTAGATTTCTCAGTCTGGATTACAGAAGCCCCCAAGATGTAGGGCACTGATAGGAAGAAGAAGAAGAAGAAGAAACACAAGTCTTTCATCGTCCTGTGTAGGGCCAGGAGTTGGACTGTATGATTCTGATGGGTCCCTTCCAACTTAGCATATTCTATGATTTTATGATTCATATTAATTCATAAGTCAAGTGGGTTCCCATCTCACCCTGGCATCCCCCTTGCCAAGGTATTGAAAATATGACCATCTCCAGCTTCCAAGATGGTGAGTTTTTATGTTTAAGCTTGTACTTGATTCCAGAGATCAAATGAGAACAGGGTAGCTGCACCATAAGAATCAAAATCCTGCCTGCATCATTTTCTGTTATGCTGCTGTACTTCAGATATGATCACAATTATCAAATAACGCTTAATCATCGTGAGTAACCTTCTGAAGATTATACCCTCAGTAAAGTGATATCTTTCATGACACCAGAAGAGAGACAGGAGGTCTATTTTCAAAAGTAAATAATACACTCAAAACCTGAGCAAGCCTTCCTTTTACTCAATTGAACTTATTTGTGTCCATGAAATAATTACATTGTCAAGTGCAATTGCCCAGAAGAAATTTGGATTCTGCACTAGTGACATGAATGAGAGTTGTGACATTTTTGCATTTGCAGTTTGAGCTGCTCTGCTGCTCCTGGCCCAAGGAGTTTTCAAATGTACTGTTTCATCTGGTTAGAACTGAAAACATTCTTGTTGATGTCACCATGTGATTGGCAAATATGACTTACACCCTGCGATGTGTAAACCTTCACAGATTCTGTAATTAGGTCTCGGGTTTAAATGAAACAGGAGCAAATAAAGCAAAATGCTGAATGACCAGAATATCTAAAATTGGAATTATTTGTCCAGATTGCTGCAATCATTGGCCTTAAAGTACCAGCTATATGATGTGTATTTCACCCAAACTGTGAAATTAGATTCCTTTTCTGGATCCATCATGGTAGTATTGAACCATTAGATACATCATCCTACCCTTGTCAGCCAGCCTGCCCTGCTCCTCAGGACTGGAAAGCATATTAAGAGGACAGTAATAGTGCCCTTTGGGATGATCGTGTTGTCACCTTTTCCAGTCCAATAATGCACTTTGCTGCTGTGTCCCACAAGCAGCAGAAATCCAGGCCCGCTGTGCTCCACTTGCACAAGGTGATGCCAGGCATGTTTCTTTCTCTTCTGCCATTGAGTTTTCTTCCAGTTCTTTCCACCTATGAAAGTCAGCACAGATACCAGGTCTTTAGACAGCCATGCTTCATCCTGCATTGCCAGTTCCTGGAAAGAGCCTGAAATGTGCTGGCAAGCCGCAGAGTCACAATGCTGAGTGAAAAGAGAGTTGTTCAAACAACATCTAATGGACTTAATCCCCACTTCCTGCCCTTTCAGGATAACAACCAAGTTTCAAAAGCAGTGCAAACTAATACACAATTCCTAGGAACAGTCTGACAAAGTTAAAACATCCATCAGACTGGTGGCAAATAAAAGTCTCTCAAGAATCTAGAAAGGTGAAAGACAAATTTCTTTTGTGTGTGTTTCAATCTACCCAGTGACCTGCAGCCTGGCCATTGCCAGGCATGAAAAAACATACTGCCCACAGCAGTCCCTGCCTTCCTGGCCTTGGCAGTCCGATTTCCTTGCTGTGTATGCCCAGCCTCGGGTGGCTGTGGAGTTGTTTCAGTGCCTTGCAGGGAAAATTGCATCTAAGTCCTGTAGATGTTTAACTTAAGTGGGAACAAACACACATCCAACTGTGTTTCCTGTTTCGAGTCAATAGGTATTTCAGTGGTCAGTCTCAGGTTTATCCTTCTTATGTTTACCTTTTCTGGTAGTTGCTCCTTTCATTTGGTTGTATCTGTACAAGAAAAAAACCCCCACAGCCCGAACCCCACTGAGATGTGTTCCCTGTTGCTTCTCTGGAAAATCCCTCCAGAGGCAGTGGGTGGATGACAGGATACCACTGACTTCATGCCTGCTTTAAATGGGTCAGTTTTGTACTTGCCATTTTTATGCGTCAGGTCTGTTTTACACTCTTTCTGGTGGCATGGGGACGTTGGTGTCACACCACTCGCTCCATGTTGCAACTTTCTGGCTGTCTTGACAGAAATACAACTACATGTGCCTGGTTTGGATCCCATCTGTAGAACTGCAAACCTCCTGGAGCCTGTGTTGCTGTTAGTGATTGTAATCATGTCATGTACATCGTTTGAGGTGCCAGCATGAATTTGGGCTTTTCCAACACCACAGGGATACACGTGAGTGCAAATGAGTCAAGGGATTTCTTGCCCCATTTTCAACCCTGCACGTTGTGTCAGTGCTCCTCCTCTGGGCTGGGATTTCCTCCTGAATTGATGCTGTTAGCTCCTAACAACTCAAGTGGTGGCCCTGGAGCCACTTTCCCATCCACACCTGCTGTCTGCAAGATTCACACTGAAAATGCCAACAAAGCAAATTATATGCTATTGTAGAGTCATGCTAGAATCATTTCTGTAGGAAATATGCCTTTAATAAGTGCATTGCAAGAAGTTCCATTCTCCTTTGTGTTTAGCATAATGAACCTTCAGACAGCAGTTTGAAGAAAGCATAACAGTCACTGAGCTCCTATTTCTGTGTTTATTTATCCAGCAATTTACATGAAGCAACAAGTATAATTATCTTTTCTGGATAAACACTAAGCAAACTGAGAGTATTTTAAAAACATAACAGGGCACCCTGCAGGGTTATATTTTTTTAATACTTCACTCAGAAAAGATATTCTCAGATGCCACAGATTCTCCTGTTTGGCATTGGTTAATAGCTGGTGTTCCAAGATCCTTTCTGAGTCTTGTCTACAGGCACATGGCTGCCCTCAGGAGTCATTAGGAAGCCTTATTTGGCAAAGGATTTGAAGGTGTGCTGCTTGATAGTCTGGCTGAATTAGTATTTTCTAACAGTGTAATCGAACCAAAGCAGCTGGGCCTTGACTCAGTCCCATCGGGAGGAGGATTAAGAAGGTGGAGCCCACAGCAGAGGTGCAAATACCAAGGGAGGGCTAGACTCTAGTGTTTTTCAGGTTTGTATGGACAGCTGGTGCTCCTGGCTCTCTGTGCGTGACCCTGGGGAGTAAACTTCAGGTGTGGAGCTGGTGTCTGGAATCCCGACATGTACTGATCAAAGGCTTTTTTCCCCTGCTCAGTTTGTTATAGACCATTTTTATAATGCTGAATACAGAACTTTCTCCTTGTGGTTCCTCAGTGCTGTTCTGAGCTTCTAGATGAGAGACAAAATGTACCTGTTCTCTCTCTCCTGACGTGTTCCTCCTTCTAGCAGAGCCCAGCACTGTAAAGCAGTGGTTCCTCTGTGATCTTCTGAGCAATCTGAGGATGCACAGGAGCATCCATCCCTTGAGACCCTGTGTAGCCTCTGCACTGCTGTCTCTGCCCAGGTACATGTGGAAGGAGGTCAGCAAAGTGGAGACCTCCTTTGCCTGTGAAACTCTAAATTGGCACTGAGTCTGTTCTAGGCTGTGTCTAGTCAGTAGGGAGACAACTTGTACTACCCATCTGGAATAGTATATTTTTCTGCCACAGAGGGAAACTGAAATGTCCTAATTTAGGCTGACTGCTAACATTTAGGTAATAAGAAGTGTCTTCCTCCTTTGGTGGGCTGCAGAGAAGCTGTGCCCGCTGGCTGGCAGCTACTGCTTTGCCCTGGCAGCAATGCTGGTTGGAGCTGTGTGCTCTCTGGCAGAGCAGCAGCATGAGCTCCTTAGTTTTGGAGGCTTGTAAGGAGACACTGGCAGCTCCTTTCACCAGAATAATAGCAAGGGGAAGTAACAGGGAGAAACTCTATTTATGCATCAGGCCTTTTCTCTTTCACACCTCCATAGTGAACAGTTGGATGTTGCTTATTTTTGGAACAAACAAAATTCAGTAAACACCATCTGCTTCTGATGAAATGAGCATCACTCGCTAAAAGAGAAACAACAATATGCATTAAAATACCTCTGAAAGGACAACAGGCTCCATAAAAATATAACAAAAGCTGAGGTTTTCTTCAGTGCCAAAAGTGTTGACAGAACAAAATGTTTGCATTAAGTCTAAAATAGAGCTGTACCTAACAGAATCCTAAAATAAAGCAGAAAAGTTAGTATCATTTATTTTCTGCATGAAATCCAAGTCAGAAATTTAGCAACTGCCTATAGATCTGTTTCCATCATGAGGCATCTGGGACACCATGCATTACTTACAACAACATTTGGAGTGCATCTTCACTTCTGTAGTGTCAGGAGCCTGTTCTGCCCTTAGACAGAAGAGAAAGCCATTCAATGTGACAGGCAAATTCCAGGTTGTCGCCTCAGATGTTGTGACTTGTCCAGCTTTGGCTTTCTGGAAATTGTGAAAGTCAGTGAATACCCTGTCCTAATCCTTGCCCTAGTGGAAAAAGTCACTAAATGAAGACTCTTGAAGCAGCCTCTATATTCGTGCTGGGAGGGTGCTTTGATATCTCGTCCTCATTCTTACTTATGCATGTGAAGCTGTATTGGAGCTGTTGGCAGTGGGACTGAGCTGAAACTCCATGTTCAGCAGACTATTCATTATGACCCTCAGATCTTTCTATCTTTTCTCTCCTTACATCTGGTCACTTCAAAGCTCATATCGCTTTCTGGTTTTCAGCTAGCTAAATGATCCCAGTTACTCTGAATCAGCAGCAAAGCTGCTCAATAATAAATCATCCTCCTGAGCAACTGGCCCTCCATGTTCTTTAGTGACAAGTTTTCCTTCTGCGCTGCAGACAAAGATATTAAATAGGAGTGGTCCACAATACAGCTCAATAAATGTTCTTCATTTGTAATGACGTTTTTAGACCTGCCAGCCAGTTTTTAACTCACTGAATAAGTAGCATGATAGTTTGGTGCCATTCCAGTGTCTTAATCAAATTTTCATGTGCTACCAAGTGAAATACACAGTACAAGTCCTAAGGCTATTACCTATATCAACCAACCCAGTAATCTTACCCAGAAAACAAATCAGGTTAATTTGACAAGATCTATTCTCATAAACCCATGTTGACTGGCATTAATTCTGTTTCCCTCCTTCCATTCTTTATTAATCAGATCCCTTATCAGCGGCTGCGCTGTTTGGCCTGCCTTTGATGTCAGACTGACAGGTCTCTAATTCCCTGGGTCGTGCCATTTACCCTTTGAAGCAGTGGCACAATACTCTCTTTCTTGCCAGCTCTGGTGCTTCTTCCTCAGTGTTTGGGAAATGGGGACCCAAAGAACTGCTTCCATTTCTGTTAAAACCCTTGGAAAAAATTTTCCAGGTTGGCTGATACTGAGCTTTTGTGTTTGCTTTTCAATACTGCTGTAAGTCACTATTACCGTGGAAGGCATGTCATGATCATGCTCTGATTTCATTTCCGTTACTGAAGTCAGGGTAGCAATTTGATGGTTTTTCAGTCACACCAAAAGCTGTATATTGGGCAGGTCTGCTGTTGCTTGGTTGACATTGTTGGCACTTAAAGCCCTTCTTCTGAGTGTCAGCAGGTTCATGCCATGGGGAGTTCTCTGGTTTCTGATATAGTTTAGATGTTCCATTATGTTCATTTACCTCAAAGTACTTTATGAGCTTCAGGTGAACAGGCTTACAAAGATAGGCTGAGCCTAGCCAAACCTGGCCTAGCTTGATCTAGCCTAGCCTTGCCTGGCCTGGCCTGGCCTAGCCAAGCCTGGCCTTGCTTGGCCTAACCTGGCCTGGCCTGGCTTGGCCTGGTCTAGGCTAGGCTAGGCTAGGCCAGGCTAGGTAAGATAGGCTGGGTTCATCTAGGCTAGGTTAGGATGCTGTTTTCATGCTTAATGCCATACTGTGTGGTTCGCACAGGAGAGCCTGAGCAGTCACATCTTTGCAGGCTCAGCCCATGGGGGTTGAGCTGTGCCCCTTTGCTGGGGGTGAGCAGTGGCAGTGCTGGGGCTGATGGACGGGGCTACTCCCTGACTGAGCCAGGGACCAAACCTGGCTTTCCATGGGGTCCCTGCAGGACACCCATTAGAAATATATTCGCAGACTTCAGAAGAAAAAAGGAAGGCCAGTGTATACAATAATGGTGTGGAGGAAACTCTCATGTTAAAAAGGGGACAAAAGATTAATTTCCTCATCTCAGTGATGTAAGTGGGAGATGTGAGAAAACACGGCATAAATCTCTGCTCACATTCCTCCTGTTTTGATGAGGAATATTTTGGTTTCGCTGCATTTAAACATTAAAGATGACTTTTTAGGGAAACCAAGAGGATAATGCTTTTTTAGACAGGTTTCTGCCATAGATTACCATTTCAAGCTACACTGCATAGAGGAAAGGAACCTGTGTCCTGTAAAGGCTGGTGAGGGGTGGGCAGGGGCCGGGGCCAGGGAAGGGTAAGGAGTGCTCGGTGTGCAGTGAGACAGAGAGAGCTGTCTGGCATCAGCGCGTTGGCTCTGTCCAAACTCCAGCACCTTCCCTGGGCCACAGTACACTCTTCATTTGTCACCCCAGTGCACCTTTTGTGGCCATCATTTCCCATTGGAATTACCCAGCACATGGAGGTGGTAGCTGGACCAGCCTCTTTGCTTGTACTATTATTTCCAGCAAGCTTCATACATCTGCAGTAAATCCAGGAGGATTTGCAAGTGGGCTGAGGAACTCTGAATGACAGAATGAGCTGATAAGGCCTGAGTCCCACAGAAACAAAAGGCTTCCCATTTGGTCCTGACAAGGCAGGCACTGTCTTAGAATTGATTTGATTTGGTCAAGTTTTTGCCAGCTGACCCCAAAAGTTCATGCAAGTCAAGAATTAAGCACCCAGACTCTCTCGTGCCCACTAGTAAACCTTCCTACCAGTGCCAAGGATGAGAGTATCTGTTGTGAGTTGTGTTGCCTGTTTGTTTTTATAAAACAAAACTACTGAAGCTTTTCCTGCTGATGCATTTTTGATGTTAAGAAACTGAAAAGTGTCTATTGACCCACAGACCTGTGGACAGAGCATATGCAAAGAAAACTTAGTTGCAAAGCCAGGCATCAAACTACAATGCTATTGAAGTTTAATACACTTCTGAAAGGTTAAGACCTAATGAGGTAAAACACACTGACTTTCTGTAAATCCTTGCTCTTGACCTTGTTCCTAACCAGGAAAGCATGAGACAGGAGCAGCATGAATCAGAAGGCCTGCCCAACATTATAGGGCCAGACAATTTTGAAAGTCAGAGGGAAATCTTTAGTATGGTGTCAAAAGGTGCAGGTCTACTTCTACTTTGGCAAAAGTGAAGACAAAGTATGGAAGTAAAGCATGACTGGATTTGGCAGCTGGGCTAGCAAAGGAAAAAACTGATGCTAAAAATTCAACCTTTTCAAAAGAATGGAATCTTGAGAGAAGTGCGTTTTTTCATAACAGATGTCATTATTTCAGGCATACAATATGGTAATGTGTAAGTTTTATCAAGGGCTGCAGGTCCTGTGAAATAGATTGTCCTGCCCATCTATTGGGCATGTGGGAGCGCTATGCATACACCTTCTTCAGTTTCATTCCACTTTGCTGAGAAACTTCTCTTACCTTTGCAATCTTTATCAAAATGATTGCAGTTGTTTATTTATTGCTCAGGGAGGCTGAGTCTGATGATATACAGCTCAATTTTCCCCCTCTTGGCCTTTCCTACTACATGGCAGAGCTTTAGGAATTGCAGACTGGCTGCCTCTTGCTGTTAAAATAGAATTCACACCCTTATTTGCAAAGACTAGGTAACATTTGTGTAACCTAGGGAGAGGTATCCAAAATAGAAGGGTTTCTGTGCTTATGTATACCAGTGAAAGAGAGAAGAAAGGGGGAGAGGTGCAGAGAAACTAGTTTCAGATCAAAGTCTGAATCTTAAATTTATAAGGTGTATTTCTTTTTAAGGGGGAATAAAGAGTTATTTACAATGCCTGATGGATTCCACACCTGGGAGTTACAGGGTTGTCTGTCGGGGATGCCTGTAAAAGGAGGTGCCCTTTGGACCCCCTTTCCCTAGAAAAAGGTCTCCCGTTTCATATGAAAGTGTTTCTGTGTACCTCAATTTGCTTTTACTTTTGTAGCCCAGGAGTACAAACTTTACAGACTCCTGAACCTATTCTATGCTTTTATCTATTAGTGGTGGTGTGTTAAATCTAACTCTGCCCACAGTTCATGGCAAACATTGAAAGCCTGTAAAAGTGTTGGAAAGCCCCATTTAAGAAACATTTTTTGACTGAATGTATTGCCATATTTTTCTTGCAATAGGGTACATAAAAATAATTTATTTTCATTAAAAATGCTAGCATGGAGTTTTTAAGTCAGTCAAATACAGATAAGCAAAGAATGCCCTTGCATTTACAAAATATTGATGAACTTTATTGAAAGGGCTTGATTTTTGGAAAGAGATGTGCGTGCCTGTGCATATACTTTTGACATTCAATTTATATCTTTACACAATATTATTCTACCCTCTGGTATCGTATGAGATGCTTGGGTCTGAAAAGCAAGTGTATTAAATAACTGCATGGGCAAATGCAACAAATTGCACAGTGGTAAATCAGACTTATTACTAGGAACCTGAAAGTTCATGTTGACAACCGTGATGTTTTAACAGTCAAGCCTTAATATAAGTTAGTTTTCACTCCAGCAAAGTTTCTTCAGCTTCTTGTAAGCGGTATACCAGTTTTAGAGTTTAATTGAGCACCTGGTTTTTCTTCCCCTAGTAGTTTCCTTTCTATCTGTCTCATAAACATCTATGATTGCCCAGTCAACAGCATTACTTAATTGGCTGAAGATCCTAATCCAGCTTTCCTGAAAGGAAAAGCATCCTAGACACAGTTGCCAATTATTCCATTATCTCTATTGACAGCCTGGTGTAGTTTGATGTCCTTCAAAGCTCTTGCACAGATATCCTATGGGAGACCATTGTCTCCAGTTAAAGCACAGGGCTGAAGAGCAGTGATTTTCTGTGTCTGTTACAACTGCATTCTCTGGCTTTGGAAATATTACTTCATCTCTTGATTTTCCTATCTGTAAAATGGGAATAATGTGTTATTCAGGGAAGGTTAAGAGGGTTAATCTTTTGATGTTCATAAAACATTACAAGATCTTCTTTATAGTTTTAAGAACAAACCACAAATGTTATAAGACACTAAGTGGAGGTCATGGAGCTGGACAGGAGGAGAGGTTGCTACTGAGTTCATGTTATGGCTGCCTCAGATTTTCTCATTTTGAAATGTGAAAGTTAAAGTTTCCAGTGTAGTTTGACTTCTACCCTCCTTCTTGCATCATGAAATGGCCTCTCAGAATGTAGTACTTTAGTATTTTCTGTAATTTCCTAGCCTTTAAGTACTTGACTTTTCAATTTTAATATTCTTTTAATATGAGGAGCTTATTGTGAATATGAGAGTTTTAGTTCACCAAAGCAAAGTAAGCCACTTTCCCCTCCTCAGGAATGGGATGTGTTACCAAAGCTGATGTGGCCTGTGAACTCTGCATGGCCATGAGATTTCCACGCAAGTGTCCTCTAAGTCTGGGTGCTCCCCTGAGTGTGTTTGGAATCCTCTTGTATTTCCCTGGCCTTTTCCTTCACAACCCTTGCTCGTACCCACTTGCTGGGCCCTCTTCTCTGCAAACTGATGCCTGTTTCTGTGGGACATCTCCTGTGTACTCTGCAAAGCACACAGGAGATCAGAAACAGGTTATACAGGGATGACTGTGTGTATGGAGTAAATGCTACAGGTGGTGCCCAGCATGTGAACAAAGAAAGAAAGACTAATTTTCCTGTTCTTTGCACAGTGATATATCTTGTTTTTCACTCAAGTGACTTTTTGAGGTAGCGTCTTAGAAATACTGGACTAAAAAGGTGTTCTAGTATTAGATACTTTTTTGTTTTCTTTTAAGGGATTTGACTTCAGTTTTCCAATCCCCTTTGAAATATTTTGTTAGAATTATTTCTGATTTCAATAAAAACAGCCTTTTTAATCCTCAACATTAGACAAAAGTACCTTATTCTATCTGTACCTGAGGAACGAATAGCCTTGCAACTGTGCTTCTGCAGATCTGGAATATTTACATGCTTTGGAGTCAAGACTCAGGGTTGTCTTGTGCAGGGCCAGTAGCAGGACTCAATTATCCTTGCGAGTCCCTTTCAACTTGGGATATGCTATGATTTATGACTTGGCATTTGGCACAGGGTGACTAACTAGTCCAGCCTGAGGGATGCACCCTCTCCCTGTCCCATAAATCCAGGCTGTTCATGGCACTGTTTCAATACAGACATATTCAGTACAGATTTATTTAATTTGACAGCTGATTTTTCTTAGGCTTTCCTCAGCTCTGTGCAAACTGAATAGCTGCAGAGCGAGGGCATGAACATGACTTTGGATGCAGCCATTTCTGTCTCCAGCTCTGGGCTGTCGCCAAAGTCAGGGAGAGGAGACAGAGCCTGATGGTGGGAGAGCAGAGGAGTATGCCTGGCTATAAAATGCTGAGGAACAGCAGGACAAATATGGCAGACTCACATCTGGGTCTGCCCAAGCCCAGAGACCTCTGGCACCCTTTTAGGGGTATATATTATGAGAGGTACAATGTATGTGGGGCCCATTTTCCCCTGACCTCAGTCTCCATGACTCCTACTGGGGGCACTGCAAGCAAGCTTATATTGAAAGCTATGGACCTGTTTTTAAAGGGTTCTTTACAGCAGAGAATAATTAATTAAACAGGTGGTTCCACGAGCAGTGCTACTAATGATGGCTGCTTTCCAGGGCTTCTCTCTCGTGTGGATTTCCAGGCTGTAACAAAGGTTGAGCTCATGCTGAGGTCTTTCCCTCAATGGGGGAATTAATAGGGCCTCCCTCCCTCCCTCTACTCTGCTGCCTATTTTCATGGAACTTGTAGGTACTTAATTCCTGTCAACCCTTTTTGCCTCTGTCGCACTTGGTCAAAATTGATTGACGATTTTGAAACTTCCTGGGGATGGGGGGGAATAAACAAAGAGAGAGAAACAGATGCATGAGGAACATGGCTGGAAAAAATCCATTGCCTTAAGTTGAAATTATTGCCCAAGATTGGAATGGCAAACCTGTCTTTGTTTGCCCTTTGACCATACTGGAGGAAAATAGTAAATAAACGGAGATCAGTAGTGCTGTTGAGGCTGTCTATGCAGTTTTGGTGTTAATGTTTTGAAAAGATATCAACCTTTTTAGAGGGTACAAGAATCACCGAAAAATCCTTTAAGGAATGGTGAAAATTTCTGACAGAAAAACTCACAGAGCTTAATTTAATTTTCTCTGAGCATGAGCTTTACTGCATCAGGGGAGTCATTTTACAGGGAGGATATACTGGATACTAAAAGGTTCCTTAACCTTGCAGAAACTGCTTTAGTTGAGAATTAACACAAGTTCAAGTGTCCTGTAAGCCACACATTGATCTTAGACATAACGTACCATCCATCTGCACAGGATTCTCCGTATTCTGACAACTTCAGATCAACACAGGACAGTCTTCTGGAAAATTGTGCTTTGGCTAGGTACAAATAATTGGACAGATTACAAAGGGATATAAGAAGTAAAGTTAACCTTCCTGATCCTCTGTTTCTGGGAGAAAGATGACCCTTCATCTTCACCTTCCCAAAACTGTTACAGGGCTATTTGGTTAACCACTCAGTTGCAAGGGAAGATGCAATGTTATGAAATACTTGGTGAGAAGAAAGGTCAAGATTTCATTAATAGGAAAATGACAGCTTTTCTTTCACAGTTTGGTATTTTCCAGAATCACCAGATGGCGCCAATGCAGATCATCCTGGAAGTGATGCTTCACAGAGGGTTGGAACATCTGCATCTCCCAAGCCCATGTCAATGTGCCGACAAAAAAAGGCAACTTCTGAAAATTTTTGTCGTAAAAAACAGGTATTAGGTCCTGGGGAAGTGCTCAGTAATAAGAATGGTGCTAATCTTTCCCAGATCCTTTGGCACTAGAGCATTGGTACTCTTTGACTTAAACCTTTCTGAAATGCTGACAGTAAGATAGAACTGTGCAAAACCAATTTTGTCAGAAATTAGTTTTCTCATTCCTTTCAGTATCATAGCTCCATTTGGAATTTAAAAGCACATCATGTGATAAAAACAGTCTTGGAGCATCTGTCGATCTGTGCTTGAAATAGAAACTGCTGTTGCTGTTTTGACATGGAAAGCCAAGATATTTTTGTTGTTTTTATCACACAGATTTGGTTCATCTGGAGTATATAGGATAAGAAACAATGACATTTAGGCATCTTTATTTGTCCTTTTGTACTGTTTTGGATACAGCTATAAACAAACAATGAGCATTCCCTCCCAATAGAAACCTTTCTTGCACATGGCCCAAAACACAACCTGAAGACAAATGTGCTCTTTTAAAAAGAAACAGGAGATTTATGCTGCAAGCTTGTTTAGATACCAGTCAGAATGTTGCATTGCCACACAATGTGAATAACTCCTTTTTTCTTTACAGGAAAACCATATTACTGATGATGATGATGATGATGATAATTCAGATTTTTTTTTTGCACCCTTTTGCAAATTATGACGTCTATTTTCAGTTCTCACTCTAAATTAGCAGGAAATTAGAAGAGCTGAGTCCCATCACTTTTTCTCCATCAGGTCCTGAATTTGTTGGCAGTTTCTCTTGACATGAAAATAGAGTCTCTTTTCTATGAATGTGATGATAAGGTGATAGAAATAGCAGTCTAGGGACACAGAGAAAGACATCAGAAAAGAAGTAATAAGTCTTAGGAGGAGTTTGAATGCAGAGATAACATACCTGGTACCATCCACAGAGCTCATGAGCTCAGTCTGTGTTTGTGGTATGACCTGACTTTCCTCCAATTTCCTTACCTCAATCCCAGCAGTTTTTCTCTTGCCATCTTAGGTGTGAGGAAGGAAGGTCAGCTTCATACAGCCCAATAACTCAAGGTCTTTGTCTTCTTGGATGATAGGCCTGGAAACAAATAAAAAAAAAGCTTAGGAGAGGGAATCCCATATATACAATTTTTTAATAGTCCAGTGTGTCCTATTTGATCTCATTCATGGGAGAGAAATAGGAAAAAGTGTGTCATTTCTTTGATGTAGCTACTCAATACTGAAAGAGAAAAGTTTTTATTGATATACCTAGAACAGGCCAAAGGAATTTAATTTCTGTTGGTATCTTTGGGAGTATCTATGGAGGATGCTGCTCTGTAGAGCTCAAGTCTGAAGCGGTTCTTTTCTTTAACATTTAAAACAAACAACAACAAGCCCTTGCCACGCTCCCAGACTACTGCCTGACCAGGATGGAGCTCTCATGCTTTATACATGTTAAACGTCTCGTATTCAGAGCCAACTTTGACTTTGTGCCCTGGGCCAGGTGAAAAGACTTTTCAAAGTAAGAAAGAGTAAGGAAAATAAAACAAACCCACAACAAAACCCACCAAAACACAAGAAGCAAACCATAAATTGGAATTTCTGTGAGAGGGAGTTCCTGTAGCCAGTGTGGTTGTACATTTAAAAAATAGTTTTCTTTATGACAATTTACAAAAATTCCTAAGGAAAAGTGGGAAAGAGTTCTTTTATGAACTATTTTATCCTTTTTTTGTCTGCTCTTGCAGTCAACTTTTTGGCAAAATACTGCATCTTCAGCCAGGAGAAGCTGGCGAAGCACAAAAGGGCTTTTGAAGCAGTAAGTGTAAATTCAGACTTCTTTTCTTTTCTTTCTTCCTTTTTTTCCCCTCTCCCTCTCCTCCTGTGTCTGTAGACAGTTAAGCAGAAATAATAAGTGCCATTGCTTGCAGTACACGTCCCATGAATTACGCTGCCATCAAATGTAACTTTAGAATGGAGGCACGCTTTATTCTTTGCGGCGAACTGTTCCCCTATCCATTCTTTATTTACATGGCGTGAGCCTGAGCGCTGCACAGCCAGTCAGAACACACACACAAGAGGGGGGAGAAAAAAGGAGGCCATTAAACAAATTAAAAGGGATGGGGATGACTAATACAGTACTCTTGGAATCTGCAATTTGATTAGTCTGAGTTTAATACACAAAAGCAGCGCCGAAGCAGGAGGGGAGTCGAAGTGCTCTTTAATAACCTTCTACAATTAAATTATGGTGATGAATTTAACTATTCTCTGCTTCTAAAGGGGTCTTATTATCTGATTGACTCTGAAAGAAAGTCAGTATTTAACCAGGGTTCTTGAGTCCAGCTATTGGAAGTCATACAGTAGTTTTATGCATTAACAACTATTTTTTTTTGTTGTTGCATGCCTCTTCCCATTTGAATTCATCTGTGATTTGAGCAAGATGGCTCTTAAGGTTATTCCTACTGCTTTTGATGGGAATGTGTGCTGGCCCTTCTACTGTACTGCCCAGAGAGTTAAAATGAAAATTGCACGCTTGGGTTTGTCTCCTGTTCTGTATTTTTTCTTGTAAGTTGTAATTTTCATTTATAATTTTAGACTGCTTTCCTCTACTGGCCCTCTCCATTGTCTAACGATGCATCACTCAAATGTAGACACTTTGTAAAGCATGGTGGGATCTTTGAAACAGACTTTTGCCATTAAATGGCAGTAATATAAACTCACAGTTTATGCTGACTTCTGTTTTCCTCTCTGTCCTTCCCCTTACATGCTTTTTCATATGCAGAATATAGAGTACAATGCTGCATGCACAAAAAAATAGTAGATAGGGGAACTGAATGCATTCCTTAAAAATTGTATATTCCTTTTCTTTTTTAGTAGCGGGTATGTATCTTTCAGCTCTTTGATCTTTGACAGAGAGAAAAAAAGGGACAGGGACTTCATAACTAACCTGACAGCAAAATCAGAGAGCTGATTTTATTCAAATAGAGGGATATGATGGAGATAGAATCCAAGTGTTCCAGCTTTTACTTTTAAAGGCCAAAATGCTGGAGCTCCTTTGCAAATTTTGATCTGAATATTTGGAGAGGATCTAGGCTGTGGGGATGAAAAGAGAGAATTATGCAGAGTACTGACTATTCAGCTAGGGCCTTATTCTGATACCTATTTTCATGCTAAGTTGTATCTTTCTCTGCCAGTAGTTTCACTGGGAAAAAAAAAAGATACTATTTCTGGTGCTAAAATACTATGCCATTTGAATGAGAGTGCTAAACGCAGCCCTCATTTTGTTCATGTCCTCAGTGCCTGAGCAGGAGGCTCAGTGCCTCTGCTCCATGCACTGTGCCAGCTGATGGCTCCGGAGCCAGTGCCCTGGCAGGGCTGAGGGGCAGCGCTGGCCCCACTGCCCACTCAACACCCTCCCATGGGGCTGGCTTTGGAGGGCTTCATTCAGCTTTTGTGCAGCTGGCTGGCTCTGCTGGAGGAGGGTTCAGCACAGTTCAGAGCTCTGCTGTTGCATGGAGGAGGGAAGGGGCTCTCGCCCTGTGCTCTCCATAGTGCTCCCTGGCAGGTGAGAAGCAGTGGGTCCAAGGGGCTGCTTGCTCTTTCTTTGTGGCATTCTTTTGGTGCTGTTGTTACACCAAAATATGTGAGAACAAAGTATAGTGATACACAGCTCAGGGATAGCTTGCCATGAGTAGCAAAGGAGCAGATAATTGAGCTGAGGAGTGCTTAAGCCAGCAGTGAGTGAAAAGTGCACATTACTTCTCTGGCAGTCCAGTGCTGGGTGCACTGAATGTCTTAGAGAGGGTTCAAAATTGCTCTGATTTACGTTATCTGCAAGTGCAAAAACATCTGAAGATAATCACTACATCAAAGAGGAAACAAAGTTATACACTTAGTGCCATGATCTAGTAATCAAAGTGGGGTTGGATCAAGGGTTGGACTTCATGATCTCAAAGGTCTCTTCCAACCAAGCTGATTCTATGATTCTCTGATTGTATGATCTTTTTTCGTGAAAGGAGGTGAGTGCCTGTGCTGTGCTGCTGGCAGGTTAATTTCCTCCATCCCCTATGCCTGTTTGTTCACCCTGAGGGCTCCCCTGGCCTGTGCTGGACACTGAGGGTCTCAGCATGGTCAGTCTGTGTTCTCAGGTACCCCCTCCTTGCTGCTGTTCTCAGCTCTTGTTGTGAGGAGAATTTCTGGACACTGGTGGTCTCTACAGGTCTGTTAATCAAGATGGAGTTCTGGACAGTTCACATGTATTCAGAGGCTCTGCTCTGTATTTTTTTGTGCATGTTTTTTACTTATAATGATCTATCTTTATCTCTGGGAAGGGTCAGTTAAGACCAAATAGTTTAGACCAAAGGCACTGGAGCAAAATTGTATCAGTGTTTTGATATTGCAGTTTATTGCTTTGTCTTAACAGTAAAATCCTTCCTCCTGCTTATTAAATCATGGCAGAAACTTCCTCATGAGCCAACGACGACAGGCAAACATGATGTCAGTTTTTAACAAGATGCCAGCCAGAGGTTTAAGGTTTCTAATTTTTTTATCAGAAGCTTTTATACTACTTGACTAGTAAAAAGATACATTGTGAGTAGCATCCATGGCTCATGCATGGTGCAAAGGGCAGCGCGCTGCATGAAACCTGGGGATGCTGGGCTGAGCAGCACTTCTTTTGAAGAAGATTGTGCTCCCAAATTAACTTGTTCTGATGCTGAGCATAGCAGAAACAGAGCTGCTGCTAAGCAGAACAATTGCTTTTCCTTTGTAATCTGCCTGCTGGTTTGTTCAGGCCTGCTTTGTGCTCAGCCTTGGCTGGGTCTAGGACAGTGGGTCAGTAACTGTGAAGCTCTGTGTTCAAATCCCAGCCAAATCAGTGACACACAAAATCAGGGCAGGCAGTGAATCCTCCAGTGTGCCAGGTTTAGGAAATCAGCTCTCTACATAGATTAGCCAATATCCTGTATTTATTTTGCTGTTTTCTGCACCCATTTCTCTTGCATCTGGATATTTAATACATGTTTTCAACCAGCAACACATCAGCCTTAAATTAAATTCCCTACTATGGATATCAAAAAGCAGGCCCTTCCTTTTCTGTGCTGTTCCAGCTCTGCAGCAGTCACCAAATAAAAGACCACACTCCTCTCAAGGCCACTCCCTCTTTTCTCCCTACCAAAAGCAATTGTAAACTGCTTGACTGAAAGCAGTATCTGAGTGAGGATTTCAAATATAAGCTCAGACTTTCATAAGAGAACAGTGCAGAGCAAAGGGCTGACTGTAGTGAGTTGACTGTAATTAACTTGAGTTATTCACTAGGTAAAGAATCAAGGAATGACTCAGACACACCCAAAATGAGCATGGTAGCACTAATATTAAAAAAATAAAGAGGTGAGAAATTTTTACCTAACAGGTAAGTGGGGACTTCTACCTCCTTCCTGTTAGCCAGATGTGGTGAAGTCACAATGCCAGGAATATGCAGTGGAGAAGGGAGCAGGGAAACAAAGCACAAATGTTGTGATGAAAATACAAACAAGAAAAAGTTTGTTTTCCTTGGGTATCCCACTTTCCCCAGCCTGCTCTCAGCCCAGGGGTGTGCTGAGCATCACTGTGCTTGTTGCACAAAAAAGAGCTTGGATCTGGCCCTTGCTCTCCCTGTCATAATCTCTTCTGTGAGCTGCTCAAGCTCCATCTGAAAGTTGTCGTGCCTGTTCCCTCTGCACTGATTAACAGGCCTTTGCAAACGTGGGCTGCTTTAGTGGTAAAAAATCTGTGTCTAATCTCCAAATGATGTTTGTTTTCATGCTAACATTGCAGCTTGATTAGCTTCCTTTTTCACCTGCTTACCTTAGAGATTCTTAGTGAGACAATTGTGCCCCAGCTAAGCTGGGGTATTGCAAGGCTGACCAAAATAAGTCCGGTCAGTGTCCCCTGTGCTCATCACCCTGAAACTGCTCCAGGCTGGCTACCTCCTGTGTGGGGGCACTGCAAGGGCAGGGCAGTCAAGAGTCAGGAGTGAGAGCAGAACAGGGGTGGACAGGGCAGTGGGCTCACTGGTGAGCCCCATGATGCTGAAAAAAGATGAGTAGGGCATGTTCACCAGCAGTCACCAGTGAGGGTCAGGTGTGGCCCAAAGGCTGCAGACACATCCATAGCAATGAGGCAGGTCTGAAGTCAAGCCAGGAAGTCAGTCCACAGGTCATAGTCAACAGTGTCACTCATGCAGGGTCCAAGGGCAAGTATTGGATCTTAAATGCATCTCCTGAGTCAACAGGTAGAGGCTCCAGTGAGGCTCCATGCAGTCCAATCAGGAAGGTTGGTCAATGGTGACACATCAAGGCTGACCCTGCAGCTCAGCCCCCAGGAGCAGGAGAGTAGCAGCAGAGTCCTTTGAGGTGATCAGAGAGGGCTCTGGCAGTCTGGAAAGGAGGGAAGCAGACCTACAGCCATCAGCACAAATAGTCTTTCCACTGCTGTTACTAGGGATTCTCTACTGGAAATATCCCTCTTGACAGACCTTACATCATGTTTTTGATATCTGCATCATATTTCTAGCTCATAGCTCTCTCTTGCTTGGTCAATCTCATGAACTTCAGTCTTTTCTGTCACCTTTATTTGTCATGTCCCTGACTAACACACAAAATCCTATTCTTAATCCTGAATTATGTGCCTTCAGACATTCACTTGAACTTCACCCCTCTGGTCCTCAGTAACTTCCAGTTCCATGAGAGACTCTGATCCTTGTCCTTTTTAACCTTCTGCTAATTGAATGACTGCTTCTTCTGCTATGCGTTTGCTCACCTGAGTGTAGTATTGGTGACCAGGAAGAGGAAAGGGACTACAAGATTCTTTAATCCTGTGAATATCACTGAATTTGACAAATCCGTGACTCACTATGACACAGATGGCCTTTTTCTCTTTCCCTCTCTTTCCTTCCATGCCCTTCTTTTCCTCTTGTTTTCTCAACCTACCTTTTTAAAGATGTAATAATAATAGTTCTAGGAGTCAATTTAATTCATAATATTGAGTCTGAAATTAAATTTAGATGTTGATTCATATAATTTGGGCTGTGCTTTTGAGGAAGTGAACTGACTTGTGAGAGTTCTCTCTCTTACATCATGATGGGGACATTTTGTTAGGTTGTGCTTTGAGTGATGAAGGTGTTTTAGCCTTGCTGCAGAAGTGAAGTCATTTTACAGGACTGCAACAATATTAAGGATTATCTTAAGAAAAACAGTCTACCCTTTCAAGAAAACTAGTCTGGTCTTGAAATTTTGGTTGAATCACTGCTTATGGAAGGTTTTCATCTGAGGGTTTGAAGTTTTGAATCCAATGAATTTCTTAGGTGTGAACATTTACTTCCATGTTTCTGATCCTTGGAAAGTTTCAGGTGAGATGAAGTTGGGCACTGACATTTTTCTCAGGTCAGGCACCACTGTAGATCTGCTGGAACCTTCTGTTTCTTGGGACCTCTTGCAAGAAGTAGAAATGCTTGCTTTCTCAGGATAAAGGTTGGTGTAACCTGAGAAAATTCATATTGTATATCACATAAACTCTGAAAGGTGTGTATTTGCGTGTGTGTCTAAAAGACAGAGAAGTTGAATCCCTAAAACTAAACCCAGCAATACACCAACACTTCTACCTCCCCCCCGCCACTCCCAGCACTACAAAACCATAACATTTTCACAGGACTTCAGATTTAGGAGGATCTGCTTTAAGGCATTTGAATGTTAGGAGTTGAGGAGCTGATCATAGTGGTTTCCTAAGTCCACTTTATTCTCTTTTCATGATATTTTGCTGAAAACAGTCTTTTCCATGACAGTGAAAAGTAGTGTAGTGAGTAGGTATAATGCAGGGACTATGTCTTTTAATCACTCAGTTACATCAGTTTCCACTCTGTCAACTGAGCTTGCTCAAGCAACTCCCAAACAACAACATCTTTGTGGCAGAGTGTAACAAAAGCCTTAGTTGTTAATGTGCTGCCAGACCTCGATCGTCTGTGTGCAAACGATCCTCTGGTGCTGTCAGTGTCAGTAAGGCCTGTGTCAACCTGTGGTCTGAGGGCTGTTTTCACAAAATCTGTCTGGCTGGAGAGGGCATTTCTGTACGGTTGGTTTCTCTTTCAAAATGTCTAAGATGATTGTCCTTATGCTGATGGTGAAAGCTCCTCTTTTCTTTGAAGTCCTGTGCTTTTCTCTGCATGTCCGCAGGTACATGGAAAGCAGGCAGAGTCCCGGGGGGGCACTAGTGGTCCCCAAGCATCTGCTGGAGTAGGGTACCCCTGCATTGTTTGCCTCAAGTTTTGCTGAATGGAAAGCTCTGGAGAATTTTGGTTTCTCACCTTTTAAAGATGGAAACTTATTGGAGCCAAGGGTGACCTATGCAACAGTGCCAGAGCTGTACATCAGACTGGCTGTGTAAGGCATTCTTTCCCCTGTGTTGCTGAACTCTTACTACATAATGAATTCATCAGCAGAAGGGAAGGATATAAATAAGTAGTGAGAACCTGAGATCATTAACTGTGAGTATTTATGGCATATTTTCCTTTCTGCTGCTGTACTTCCTCTGCTGAGAGTTTGTGAAGTGCATTGATATTCAGCCATCAAAGTATTTATTGACGTGAACAGAGAGAGATACTGGCCATGTATTGCAGGTTCTCAAGGCAGTGAAAGAAGGAAATGATGTGATGCAATGTGACAGCTTCTTTCTTCATTGTTGATTTTCAGTACTGAACCTAAAGTGAAAACTGCTGCCTGGAAAGATGTTGAATGGGGGGCAGAGATCAATAGCCCAGTTATGCTCGAAAAACAGAGCAAGATACAAATTCCCAGTTTGTATGATGGCAGAGCAGCTATTTGCTACTTGCATTTATGACTTACTGCCTTTTCCCCCCTAATTTTGTCTCATATATTACATTACTCTGCACCAAAATTAAAGTGAACTTTAATAGTCAGAGAAACCCTTCAAAATAGGAAGTCCACTCCATTAAGGATACTTCATGGACATCTTTAAAGCTGACAATAGGCTATTAGCATCTGTTGGTAAAAGTGAATGGGAGTGATTTCAATCTGGATGGGGTCTTGTCCTGACAGCTTCATTCTCATTCTCATGTGTGAAGAAATGTTGCGTGTTGCTGGAGATGGGTATCCCTGTTCATCTCTGCTGCAAATCACTGTTCCCTGGTGATTTTCTCCTGATGCCTTGACACATCTATACTCTGACATGCCTGATAGTGTTTCTTCTGTTTGTATTAAATGAAAAAACTCCTTGTTGCTAAGCTACCAACCTCCAGAAGACAGACTTTAACCAAAGGTTGCAACCTTCTGTTTAGCAAAGCTCTGGCTTTGAAACTCCATCACTCCAACACTTTCCTCCAGCTCTCTCTGATCATTTCCTCCTCAAAATATCTGTCACTGCCTGCACAAGACTGTTCACCCCACTGGTAAGGCCACAGCTGGCTGCCTTTGGGGCTGCCTGCTGAGGACGGGCTGCGAACAGGCAGCATGGAGGGCTGTTTAGAGCAAAGTGGTCACCTCCCTCCCTCCTGCCTCTCTTCTTGCTGCCTTTCACTCTTCTTAGAGGGGAGGCACAAAAGGAAACTCCACTTTTCAAGACTGTTCAGTTTGCATCAGGCCGAAATGTGTTTTCGACTGAACAATCACTTTCTGTGCAGACAGTGACAGCTCAATTGGTCCAAGGAGGGGGGAAGGAGGGGGCGCTAAGGTTTTCTTTCACTACTTGTAGCCTTAGACCATGTCAAATGAGGCAGTTGAAACAACACCCGGTTTGTTTGTCTTGTGGCGTGGTCTGGGGTGTGAAATATTAGGACAGCAGCAAAATGTTGACATCTCTCCACAGCTGAAGAACACCTCCCACACAGCTTCAGTCCTTCTCCTCATTCAGTAGGGACCTGAAGAGCACCTTTCTCCAGATAAAAACTCCATTGGGTGCCAGTTTTCTGGCCTTGGACTCTCTGTTGAGCACCTGGACAAATCAAAGGCATATTTAAAGAGCTTTGCTAAGCTCTCACACTTACAAGTTCCTTACTTGGGATAAAAAGTTTTTTGTTGCTCAAATTTCAAGTTATGCCTAAGTTTACTTTTTCATTTGTGTTTTCCTTTCCGTGCGTCATTCCCTGAATGCTCTTACTTCATTATCAACTTGATTGAAGTACAAGTATAAACCAGCACAGGTAGTGAACTTGAGAGCAGGGGAGCGAATCACCAACTTTGGGGTCATAAGAAGCAAATCGAATGTCTTCATGTTTCCTTTTCAATTTCTCTCCCAACAAAACACAAACTATGCTCTTTTTGCCCAGTCCCTGCCTTACAACATTGGTGTTTATATGTTTTTCCTACAAAAGGTCTTCCTTGTTTGTAAGCAAGACTTGCTTTAAGATTGAGTAAGGTTGGTTTGGGTTTTTTAAAAATTGTCATTACTAATTATTTCTGGAGGTTGTAATCACTATCAGAGGTTGATAAAAGTCTCTGAGATCAGTCCTGCCCCTACTTAACCTCTTCTTTGGGAAAGTCTTCCCCTCTATCCCTACAATGACAGAGAACTGATCTCACTTCTTCTCTACCTCCTGGAGAACCAGGAAACAGAGGATTGAACGCAAAGTATAAGGAACATGTGTGAGTCAGTATGCCAGACTGACTGAGACAGATGAGACTGGTAAAGCTTCAAGTGTAATAAGCAAACATGCTCTCGTGTGAATGGATTTTCTCCACTGACCACATTTACTTACCTTAATTCCTGCAAACCTCTAAGCAGATGTGTAAGGATCTGTGGTCCAGAGAGAGCCAACCCAGCTGGATGTGAGGCAAAGTGGGCCCAGAAGCTCAGCAGCTGTGTCAAAAGGTGCACAGCCTAATGTGTCCTTTTGAGCATGAGGTATGTGGATTCGTGGGCAGCACTTCCCTGACTGTGGATAAGTTGCCAATTGATGTAGGCTGTGATGCACTGGAAGATGTGGGTGTAGCAGTTCAGGTCTCCATTCAGCTGAAAGAGATGATGCAGGCATGACAGACATCTCCTGTGTGACTTAGATCTTCCAAATCTAGTAAGTGTGCAGTGGATTATTGTAATAACATTTCCAGTCAAAATCTGAGTGCTTCTTATAATTAGGCAGGTAAGCACTGAAGCTCTATGACAGTAGTCAGGCTGCTTATTTCAGGATGCCCCGAGTTCTTCTACACCATCAGATACCAGGGAATTGCACAGTTTCTTCCTCTGCTGGGTGTCCAGGCTCATTAGAATTAGAGAAAACCTTAGAAGTCTGGTTGAAGAGAAGGGGTTGGCACTTTCTGAAGATTGAGGAGGCTTCTTTAGGCTGCAGACAGAGGAGGGGAGGGGAGAGAAGGGGGCAGGAGGGTAGAAGATTTGTACAGAAAAACATCACTGGATGCACAGGAAACCTCTCTGACTTATTGCTTGAAAGGAGTACACTGTGAGAGACAGCTGAGGCGACAAGAAAAAGGAAGTCTTGTGTGTGAATTACTTTTAAGTTAGAAGTAAAGTAAAAAAAGAAGTTGAAAACCTCATAAATTATTGCCTGTTCAGGTCTTCTCTTCTCTGTCTACATGTCTTCTCCAGAAGATCATAAAGCAGTTCAGACTGTGCAGTGCCTGTAAATATCTGATGTATCATCTCACTGGGAAACTTAATGAACATTAGTGTCTCTGTAGAAAGACTGTAGTGTTTATAGTGTATTTTAGCTCAGTATAATGAAAAGTCATAGAGAGACTTTCTTACAGAATTTCTGTATATCCATAAGATTTTGAATTTTACGTTGTCCCACCTCTTCTTGTCCTAACTCTAGTATAGGTATTGGGAAATGACTAATTGGTGAAGCGGGTGGAGCCAGAAAAGCTAAACTACTGTGCTTTTGTGCTCAGTGAAGGGGAAGAGTAAGAGGTGTTGAGGGTTTCCCTCAAACTTTAAAATGAAAGAAGAGCTTAACTAGACATTGTCAAAGCCACACTCTGAGACACTGGAGTTCTGCCCAGAGTCCACAGTCTAATTTCCTGAAAACTAATATTCTAAGTGTCATTCCAGGCTGATACTGATGAGTACTTGAACCTCTAGTAAGTTTTGATGGCCTTGAAGGAAGTTGCCCCTCGAGAAGCATTGACTTACAGTGTAAGTAAAATCAACAGATCCATTCCTGGGAAAGTGTGAGAAGGGATGGCAAACATTTCTGGTATTCATACTTTCATTGTTTATTTGTAATATTTATTTGGTCAATGCTCCCCTTAAATAAAGGAAAGCAACCTGACCAGCAGCAACACTGGCACATGGGTGAGGTATTTATTTATTACATAATTCTATACATAACCCAATTATCAAATTGAATAACACATCTTTGTTTTTCTTCAGTTTCTGGAATTAACAGTATTCTGTAGTTAACCAGGTTTGAAAGACCTGGAGAGAAATCGGAGCTCTGAAGGAAGGGGAAGGTCAGAGGTCAGCAGTGGAAATGGAGTGTATGTCTTCATTCTTATACAGGTAATTCTGGCCAAGTAGTTGGAGTAGAGCCAAGAGAAAACACTAAGTTTACGATCTACTTGTGCTACTCAATGTTATGTCTTTGCACAGATGTTTTTTCTTTTTTCAATTGTTAGTTACATTTTGGAAAGTGACAGGGGATTTGGGATCTGTCCCATTTTGGTCAGCCAACTTGGCATAATGTAGAGGAGTCTAAATATAGCTGTAGGAGATGTTGCTAATTAGGCAACTGAAACCACTAGACAGATAAAAATATGTCAAATACTCTGTGGATCTAATTTCAGACCGAGCTAGTCTCTCTTTACGGAAACTACACCTCTATGGCAGTTGCTTTTATTTACTTCCTACAACATAGACATTTGATTTTATCTAAATGTTTTGTATGTACTCAAGTATTAGCAAATTTTCCAAGTGTCATGGTACTGCTTGAAAGTTTTTCATGTCCAGCATTAAAACATTTGGCTCTTCAAATGGTGCTGGTTTGTAGCTGACACACATCAATGGAGATGTGCCTGTTTCCTCCAGCTGAGACTTTGGCCCTTCACTGCTGGCCTCTTTGCTGTTCTCTTATCATGATCCTGTTTGAACCACCCAGATATACAGCACAAACTCTGTTAATGCAGAAAACCGGTACTAGGAAATACAGAAAAAGAAGTATAAAAACCTCCATGATTTAATCCAAACCTTACAAAGGCGTTGTTTCTTTGGGCACTTTCTTTGAAAAGACCACCATCTCACACAAAACAGAAGGAAATTAGTAGGAAGTGATTATGGAGACAGGAAATCTGAAAGCCATGAAACTGTAAATAAAGTGTTATTTGTACTACTGTTCTTGGTGTCCTGCTTTGCATTCCCAGCACGAAATGTTAGACAAGGCTTTAGCACTAGAGCAGGGACCAAGTTATTTGGATGTTTTTTTTAAAAAAAAAAAAGAATAAAAAGGGTTCAACCATGTATTTCATACAATTAAAGGAAGAAAGTCTTTTGCACATTATTTTGTATGCAGTTCTTCTGGGCAGATTTTTATGTGAAACTAGGAGCCTTGCAGCCAGTCCCCATTGCTATTTGTTCCTTTCAGCAAAGGATGTGACTTGTTTAGACATCAAACACGTATCAAGTGGCTTGATGTTAGTATTCTGAGGCATCAGCTCTAAGGCAGGCGCCAGAGCTAACCTCATTACACAACTCATGTTGCACTATGATAATCCAGGTCAGCAGTGCCTGCATTTATTGTTTATTTTTATCAGATCTGTAACACACATCTTTTCCATCTGTCAGCATTATCTTATGTGATCCATTAATACAGATAAGAGGGATGCATTACACTATGGACTTGGATCTCAGTTAATGAACCACCTTACCCTATAGAAACAATAATGAATGAATGAACACAGATTTTAATTGCTTCCATTATGAAGTTTTTGCATTGGCAGCGGTTACTGTCATATGAAAAGTTAACCAGCAAAGTTATCCCTACATCTTTATTTGTTGATGTATGTGCATTCAGAAAATATCCCTTTCCCCTCTCTTCCTCAACAGTCATGTATTGTGTTTACTGCTATAGTTTAGAAGTGATTTGCTCAGCAGGATGATAAAGCAGAGCACACGCAACTCCAGCTTGGTCTGAAGAGATGCTCTGAAGCAAATGAACTTTACAAGAGTTAGGATCATGTGTTTTCATGACGTGAGAGGCCACTGAAGTCCTGGAGTCAAGAACCAGTCCTCGAAAGACAGAGTGCTGACAGAACCAAAACTGAGAGTCTACCTGTTGTTTCACATTGCTGTTTGAGCAGAAACAACTGCCTCAAACTGCCTTAAGGCCTTTGATTGCCAGTGGTATTTCATGTTAAGAGAGTGTAGAGGCAAAATTTGGACCTTGATGTAGAACAGACATCCATTTGGAGAAAGTTCCAAGGAGTCTCATGGTGAAACTTGCAGTGTGTTTAGTCTGGCACATCCACATATGCCAAGAAAATCAAGAAGACACCAGCATTATGCTTGTAGCTGGTAGAATAAGCTATGCAAGCATTAGCAAGAGGTATAGCAGTAGTTAGAGAAGTATAAGACCACAGAGAACCAGGCAGAACAGACTAGAAGTTAGCGCATATAGGAGAGTTTTAATACAGCTGGGTGGCTCACTATTTCAGCGGCAGTTACATGGATAATATGCCTCCTGAAAGCATTTTGCACCAGATAGAGTCAGTTTTTTTGAAAGTGTGGACATCTAGCAAGAAAAATATGAGGTAGCTGAGTCCTACTTTCAAGTTGTCATGATTCTGATGCCTTAAAAATCAGCAAACGTCTCCATTACAAAGAGAGACGGAAAGAAGGAAAAGGAAATTGTGAATGAACATACCACACTTACTTTCCTGTAGTGCAGCAGATAGTGTCTTCTGTAATACTGAGACACAAAAATATTTGGAGTGGGCTTCTTTACTGATTTAGAGGATGTTCTCAAAGTATCTTCAGTGCCTAGTTGTGTGTAGCAATGCCTAAATTATAGTAATTTTTGGGGGCCTCCTTCAGTTTTACAACCCCAAAGCATTTTTTCCCCACCAGACTGGTGTCCTTGTCAACTTCCTTGGAGAAAGCATTAATATTTTGGGGGGATTGTTTTGCTGGCTGTGCTAATCGAGTTTGTCTCTGCTTATTATTTGGCTTATTATTCAGTGCTCCCCCCTTCCCCCTGCCTCCCTCCCCTCCAAGCAAGGCAGCAATCTGTTCTCTTTAAACCCTTCATCATCTTTGCTCTCTCCATCTCAGTTTCCCCAGATTTTCGAGATTGTTGACTATTATGTAACAGATGGCCTGACAGACCTCCGACTCTTTGCGGTGATGGCTAGCTTGGCGCAGAAAATAGCAGCACTGGAGTAAGCATTCAGCAGCATAGACGCTCATGAATTTTAACTCCTCGGTGACAAAGGAATTCAAGGAGGTAAGAGCCAATCTATCAGTAGCAGAAGTAATTAGAAGACTTAGATGGCTCTCTAGTGCAGAGTATCCCTTCGCTGCTACAGGCTGTTCATAGTAGATTAGGATAGTCTATGTCCCATTGATCTTTAAACCATAACTATGCTCCAAAACAATGAGACAGCCTAATCCAGAAATTGAGACATTCAAGTAAGCATAAGTGAGGGTTGTTCTTTTGGTTTGTAATGAAACATCTTTTGCAGCATCAAGCTAGGTCCATGCATATTGAGCAGAGTTATACTTTTTGTTTCTATTGCATTCCTGGTTAGCAGGGGAAATCAATGACTCTAAACATTTAATACTTGGGGAATGTGTCTTCCTGCCCTCGTTACCTCTTCTGTTTTCTTTATTCTTTGTCATTCTTGGTTTTGTATATATGTTAAAAGAGTTCTTGTAAGTGACCATAGTTTTGGCACCCTCATGTAGTTTTTTTGTCATTTCTAAGAAGTTTCTGAATATATCATTCCCTTTCCCAGAAATCTAGCTGCTTGCCTTTCAGAAATATGAAATCTGACCAGTCAATAGAAGCTTTTTCTTGTAAACTGGGGGAAATGGACAAAAGGATAGTTGGTTCAGAATAGCAAAGAGCATCTTTAAAGCAAATCAATCAGGTATTCAAACCAGAGCTTGTTCATATTAAGATTAGGTTAATTTAACATAACTGGACTAAAGTACTTCAGAGGCAAAAGAGCACAAAAGTAAAGATGAATTGTGCCTCCACTGAACTGAAGGTAAAGGTAGTCTGTTGAGACCATGCTGTATTTATATGCCAGTCTGTGTAGTCTGACTAAAATCTTGTCAAGGAGTATAAGAGAGCAGGCAGTCTGTCTGAGCAGGCATTGTACAGCTGAGATAGGTGCTGTGTGTCTCCCATGACAAGGTCACCAGCTCCATTGGGCAGGTCCAGGGATATTATGTCCTCACACCTATGCTCACAGTAGGGACTTCAGGACTTTGTTTACCCCAGAAATGTTTGATTTCCCTTCGATAACTTTCATTTTCAATAGAAGCCTTACCAAGTTATCAGCAGAGGGGGAAATCCAGAAGTGCTAAGCCAACAAATATCTCCCCTTTGCCCTCTTAGATGTGATCTGACTCCTCTAAAGGTGAGGAATGGGCTTTCCTTACATGCTCCTGTAGTTTAGGAATGCTTGTCTCATTGGAAGTCAGTTGTGGAAAAGTTTAATTCCAGCCCACGAAGTCTACAAAGAATAACTACGCTGTATGTCACTCAGCAAAATATGTGTTTAGCCACAGTTTGCACTGGGCCCTGGCCTGGAGCTAGCCCACAACCCCAAATACTGGTAAACAGTACAGACTATCCTGGAGGGACAAAATTCTCTTTGAAGGGCTTGATTACTCCTTGTCCACTGCCCCTGCCCATCTGCAGATGCACACAGACATATAAACATAGACACACATACATACGGATACTCCTCCCCCACCTTCCCTCAGCACATCTCCAGCCTGAAGTAAGTGCTATAATACATGCAGACCCCAGAGACTGTCCATTGTACCTTTGGGACACAGAAAACCACCTCTCTTCCTGCCAAATCTCTGTGACTCTGTGCAAGTGTTGAGTTTCCCAAGGATGGTGTATCAAGGAGAGGTTGCACATAGAGGTCAGCCAGGGGCTGCAGGCTCAGCAAGAGATAACAATGTGCCTAGGCTCTATGAACACTAGTAATGTCATTTAGCAGCAGTAAGTCTCAGTTTTAATTAGAGTGACAGTGTCCCAAATGGCCATTTTAATAAGGTTTAGAGATTCTGGACACAGACTAAGGTCAAACAGCAATATCTTCAGCAAAGTCTTCATTTTGCAAAATAGCTTAGAATGGGATGCGCCAGTGGTATCACTGTAACAAAATTGGCTTCTCCTTCTCTGCCTATTGTTTAGCCAAGTGTCATAACTATGAAACAACTCCCACAAAAGGAACATCAGCATCCAGTCTTGGGCAGAAGAAACCTTGGTATATGTTCCAGCTGGCTGGAGATTCCAAGCAGTGACATGATCATTTTGCTCATTCTGTGTGGAAAGAGAGATGTGAAACATGATCTTTTTCAGTCATTAGAAATAAATATTTTGTTCTTAGGTCACAACTGTTTCTGAGTGCACAGTACAACAAGGCTGAGATGGAGGGAGGGAAAGAGCGATGCTCTTCCCACCCTGCTGCCAACACATAGGCTAATCCCACCTACAGCCCAATAAAAGGACCGCTGCAAGTGCCAATGGTCAGTACTGGCTTTCCCGAGTGGCAAAGGGCAAACTTACCTCAACATCTCTGGACAGCAGATGAAAGTGAGTAGTGGACATGCTTCACTTACTTGTATTTTTAGTAGGGGCCTATGAGAGGGCACAGGAATACAAACACAAAAAAACAGGTTTAGGGAGCTGTTTCTTGGACAGTGTGCATGGTCCTCGCTTCTGCAGTTGCCATTCCTCTGTATGTGTAACCTGTTCTTTGTAGTGTCTCAGAGGACAGAGACAGTTCAGGGTGTTTTTCATCTCTGCTTAACCAATCTGAGGATGCCAAGGTCATGCTTCACAAAAGTCATGATGCTGTGGCAGCTGTTGGATGGTCTGTATAAACTGAGCTTGGTTTCAGCCCAGATGCGGAAGGAGAGTCCACTGCTCTACTGGGCATGCTGGGTGCCTTTCAGAGCCATCTGAAGCCAACTGTTGCAGGGACAGGAGGACCTGATTCTGACAAGAGCATTGGTCCTTCATTTTCATGGTTGAGGTCCCTCTTTTAGCAGTGAGAACAAGGATGGCTGTGTTTTGGGGGATGCTGCCGGTATCCAGGAGGCCAGGAGTTCTGCACCATGGGGCACATGCTGAGCTCTCCTCTGGTGAGGACTCCTAGATGCAAAGCTGAGAGTGATGGCACTTAGTCCTTCAGGTGGGTGTCATGTGGGAACTATAATGTGTTTGAGAAGAAAATCCAACACACGTAAGTTTACTCATGAGTAAAACCTACTGTGTGACTAACTTTAATGGGTCCTTCTACAACTCTAGCAAAATAGTTAGCATCTTTGAATCATAATCAGAAATAGATGGCTTGTCTCCAGCTATGATATGCAAGTATTTTGCATGCAACTTTGTACTGTTTTGTTTTGGGTTTTTTCCTGTACTAATACCTCCAAAACTCTTTCCATGTAATGTTTAGGTAAATGTACTTTGCTTTTCTTATTGCTAATATCGGGCAGTTCACTGAGAAACACAGTCAAATAGAAATCTCCTGCTGAAATCATATCAGGCATCCCAGGATTTCTCTGACAGGAACCATGCTGTTCTGTTTTATTTTTACTGGGCTGATGTTTACACTGTCATGTAACAGCAATAATAATAATTTTTTAAAAATCTTTTTGCATTATTTATTGTTGAATTTATCTTGTTTTGGCAAGCCACCTTCCGAACTTTAGTCAACTAAACAGATACGAATAACTAAAAATCAATAAAATACAAGTGGAGTGCAGTTCATTACTTGTTAATCAAATGTTGCAGCCCCAAAATAAACATCTGCAAAAAAACCCCCAAAACGTCATTTTAATGGGGTGTAACATGTGAGAACTACCTGAGGACAAATAAATGTGGGGATCAGATCCTTGTCACCTCTTTCTGATAATAATAGCCTGGTCACTGGGGACAGTCTGTTAGTGTTGGCCCACTGGGTCAGATAACAATCCTGAGTCTCTCCCTCTTCCCCCGCTGTGACCTGGCCCATCTGCTTCTCTCTGGCCATATGGTACAAAAGTATGTGGGACTGAAGACATTAGAGTTTTGTGCATCTCAATGCTCTTTGCTTTCATTGAAGTTTTGCTGACATGACATTCCTTTGAATATTCCTTGACAAAAGTGGTGTTTGTTTTGGGTTTAGTTTTCATTTCAGACAGAGTATAAATGCACACGGAGGTTTATAATGACAAAGAAATGTAAGAGATATAGCAGGTGAGTAGAAAAGCTGGCTGCACATTGCCTCCCAGTTTACCTAAATGCAGTGTTATTTATCCTACTCTTAACAATTATAACAGAGCCCAGTATATGCACAAGAGCAGGTTTTGTTTGTTTTTGTCATAAATAAGCCCAGCCTAACAGGCTGCCTGAGTGCCAAGGACAAAGCACAGTCCAAGCTGAAAGCTGTAACACTGCTTTATAGAGTGAAGAATTAAACCCATGGGGGCAAACTGTGCTCAGGTCAGGCATCATTCCCCTTCTCCAGACCAGGCAAGGAGACTTCTGGCATGTTGCAGTTCTCTGCCCTGCTGTTGCTGAGGTCTCAAGCCTGGCCACTGCTCACAGGGTACTGGCACTGGTCTCAGATGTCTTCATCCAGCCAGCACAATGTGGCCCCAAAGCCTCCCTGAAGGAGCCATCCCATTTCCCAGGCGGTCCTTGGGCACGGAGAACACACAGGTATATCCTCCACTGAGGGCAAATGTCCAATTAGGCCTAATGAGAGCTCAGCCCAGGCATCAAAGGAGGGAGAGACAATAGCAAATGAACAATATTCATCTTCAATGGTCCCTTTGCCAAGAGGAGGATGTAATTATTGTGTGGGCTTTAACATAATAAACCCTTTATGTTCATTCTGGGGTCTCTCTTGCTGGGACCTCTGGACAACATGGCAACATGTGTGATGGAGGCCTGAACTGGAAAAGTAAAATAGGTATTATTACACAAATATTACCACAACAAACTGATCTACAAATTCTCTGAGGCAAATGCCCAGTGACACAGTTGTCTTTCAGTTTTCTGTAAAAAATTTTAAATAGCAATAAACCCCTAAACAGTCAAATCTGTATCTATGTCACTCCCTCCCCTCATATTTCTCACAGAATTCCTCATGTTTATGCCTGCCTTGTGGAAAGTCCCACAGAATATGTCATGTAAAGCTCTAGAGAATTATAAAATCTGTGAATCTCTTTAGGATAAAGCAAGGTTTGGGGCTATGTTTTCACTTTGTCAATCAATCCTGTTATTTCACAGTTCAAGGGAGGTGCCTAAAATTTGTTCATTAAAAAAATAGTGTTATGACAGGTTCAACAAATCTGGAGATTTACTATCTGAGGCTATGTTTATTGCCTAGAAGTCAGAAATTAATGAACAGATTTTCTTGGTACATCTGAGAATTCAGATGTGATTGAGAATTTCAGTGCTGGAATTCGAAGTAGATAGGCTGTCTTTCCTGCCAGACAAAGAGCCTGACCACCTGCTGCCTCTGTAAAATAGACCCCCAACCTCATGATGTCAGAGAGAGTTTTGCCATGTCCTGGAATCAAACTGAGTAAGTCCATCAACTTCTGCCACCAAGTCTGTGTGTATGTGCTTGAAGAGAGACTGGCAGCACTGCTGAGGGTGAAAGGGGAAATAAAGAGGGAGGTAGGGAGACAGCCTTGTCCTCCTCTCCACTCATCCTGTTGATCAGTGAGACCTTATATACCTGAAAAGTAGTACTATCCTTTGCATTAGTACCTTTCCGATTCCTCTTTGGCTGGGAAAATTCTATGCTTGGAAAGCAAGATTAGGAACTTATTAAGCAGTATGCCATTTCACAAGTTGTTTTGCACCTCAATAGTGATTGTAGAGCAATGCTTGCTGCCCTGATCCTAAAGGAAAACCATATTCCTCCCATAATCCCAGGTCATTTGACTGTCATTTTCCTCCTTTCCTTTCAGAGAAACTAATACTCTGAATCTGGATTGCGTGTCCTGGAGGAGGCAGAGATGTATGAAAAGTCACTACCATTATTGTGTCCATATTCACAGTTTTAAAGGGATATAGCTTTGTGATGAACCTAAATGTGTTTGGGGTTATTTTCTTCTTTTCCTGTTATTACAGGAGCACATCCCTTTTAATAACAAGGCTTACAAAGATGTATATTCAACTGCATGCACATATGCACACACACACAGACACACACACACAGACACACACAGAGCCCCCCACCCCCACACACACACACGCAGAGCCTGCATGTGAAGGAGCTAGTGGCTGTATGGTGCTAGAACTGGCAGTCTACAGTTGGTACAACTATAGTCACTGAGATGGCTCACACCATAAGATCTTTCATTTAGAGCAAAGGATCCTTCTCTCTTTACTTAAGCTTTCACTGCCTAATTTGCAAAGAAAAAGAAGGAAAAATACCCCAGAAAATCTGCCACAAAACAAATTCCTTGGATGATATGATAGCACGTACTATGACATTGTTATTTCCTTTAAAAAGGCTACTCTCTTCAATAGAAATGAGGAGGGAAGAGATGAAAGCAAAAACTTGTTTACTTGACAGTTGCATTCAGTGATGTCTCAGAAATCCTCTGGACCAGGGACTTCTTGTATTAGAGGCTATATTGAGATGTTTTAATTGAGATGTTTTAAGAGTCATAGAGTGTAATCATATTATATGGTATGCATCATATCACAGAATTTCATATGAAGTATGAATAATTACTAAAGTGAGTTTCTCAACAATCTGCAATCATCTCATCATAGTCATGATCTACCTCTCTCTCTACAGCATGTTTGTTTATTAAAATGTACAAATAGAGTTATAAAATGTTTCAGAACAATTCACTAGTAAGAGTTTATATAATCGTATGATTCAATCAAGAAACTTCCTCTTAGTTCGCAGTATCACATACATACATATGTTCCTACACAACCTGTTGAGGAACTGCAGTGGCTATAGCAGTATACTTTTCACAGTTTAAGAATACATTCTGATTTAAGAAACAATCAAATCCAATAGAATAGAACAAATCCTTCCTTTTATTCAGTGCTGGGAACATGGGGGATAATTCCACCAAAGACATGTTCAACGAGACTTTTGTGTTTCCAGGTTTATATACTTAGTTACAACTGAAAACTCCTCCCCAAAGTTAAGCATTATATTTTAAGTGACTCTTAACAGCTCTAATGGGCTGCTCTTATCTCTGCAGATCTGTATTTCCTTTTAACTGAACAGTGTTACAGTTTCAAGCATCTAACGTAGACAGCTTTTCTGATTTACTTTTTACTGCTCAGCTTCTAATCTAAACATGGTTTTTGCTTTATTTCTTAAAGCTCATCTTACAGCTACAGGGTTAAATTCCTCCTTGTCTAAAGCTATACATGATTAAGATAACTGACAAACTTGGCTACAAGCTAAAATCAAAATTTAATATAAAACAAAGACTATATGATTTTATGGAGAGAGGATAACATCTATTTTCTTGAGGGGTCCCTGTATCAATGCTAACAAAAACTACAATGCCAAATAAAAGTTCACTGCCATGTACTGTTCTTTACTATTCTAGTCACAAATGCATATTATTTGTTTCACCACTTTGTTCCGTGGTGGGAGAACTTGCACTAGTGCCCAGGGTCTGTTAGTTTTTAGGAATCATACCATGAATTTTTGAACCACTTCATACTATATTATATGCTATCTATATACTAAACTATATATAGTCAACAATAATCTTCAGGGAACAGGATTCCTTGTAGAAAATCAGGCTCGTGCTAATCCAGTATCCTGTTGCAAGAAGGGGCCGTACATGTTGTTTCACAGAATCATGTAAAAAGCCCAGAAGCTGGTGATTAGGACATAATGTGCTCTTGGGGAAAGGCTCTTCCCAAAGGATGGATGGGGATGATGCCCTCAAGCCAGAGGTGTCATTTCTCATTCTGACTTTTTGCTTCTAAAGTTTGATACTTTGGTGCTGTGTTCTCTTATTTTTCCAGATTCGGCAACTGATCAAGCAAACCAGGGATTTGAGTTGGAAGTCTGGGGTGAAGTTGGATGAACACAGTATGTTAAGTTCTGGGGAGAGAGGCTGAAGAAAGAGCACATAAACAGGGTGAGTGGTGGCTTAATTATGTACTCATTTTGAAACATGTTAATAAAAGAGTGATTCTTTTTACTGCTCTTTTCCATTTTCTAATGTGAGCTTTTGTGCACAGAATCTATTTTTTAACACAGATTTATTTTCATTTTTATATATAAAAATCTCTATTACTTAGTCAACACAGAGTCAGGATTTCATATAGTTTGTGAATATAGGAATGAAACCAAAATCAACTTGACGCCCGTCTGTACAGTGCAAAGACCGAGATGGGGTGCAAGCTTGAACTTGCGCAAAGCTGAGTAATACTGGACTGTTATCTTGTCATTAAGAATTGCTTTGAGTCCCTATCTGTTCAGCAACTCTAATTAATGATCATTTAACTGGACTGTCAGCCCCGTTTAAATCTGAGTGTTGCCAGTTGCTTCCTTCATGGGGGCAGCCAATGGGTGCTGGGGGAGTCGCTCATGCATAGCGTTGTCCCAGTGGTGCTGGGCCTATAGCATCCCAGTTTAATAGGGCATTCAGGGCTCATTAGGGAGGAAACACATCAGGAGTGACCGCTCCACTGCCACACGTTGCAACTAATAGCCTCGCCGAACAGAATCGTTTCTGTTTCTGCTCACTTGTTTTTGAATCCTTTCAATGTCAACAAGTGGTCATGTCGGCAGGAGCCCGCCATTCTCCCCAGCAGTTTTATCCGTTGCTCTCCTGAGCCAGACTTGTGTCCTCCTCCATTGTTCCAGCCACAATGGAGCCTGAGCAATCACAAAGGCTTCACAGCCATTCATCATCAGCTCACGAATTCTAGGGTTGAGATTACCCGCCAAAGTTTTGGGCCATCATTTTGGCATAATGTGTCAATGCCCATGAAATACAAATAGTTTCTGAAGTTTACATTTTTATTGTAAATGCACAGGATGGTGGAGGGGGAGGAGGGGCTATGGTGAGGGCAACTGGATGGAAGGAAAGAAGAGGAAATGAATCCCAACATTGCTCTGGCTAAAAATAGAAAAGATCCTGTGGAGGGGAGATAAGAGACAATGAGATTTCTGCTGGAACAAGAGGTGTAGAAAGGAGCAACCAGGGAAATGGAGGTGTGTCCAAAAAAGTATAATCACACTTTTGGCTCACAGATTTGGAAACAATCCCTTGGCTTTGGTAAGGAGACACAGGCAGCTCTTGTGTTGCTGGAATTCAGGAGGTGTGGGGACAGGGTGCCCCTGAGTGAGCTCCCCTCCTTCCATTCATGGGAATAACCAGCATTTTTCCTGGTTACTGGAAACATGACTAGCAAAAGGCTCTCTGTAAGCATACATCTGCTACTTCTTATTTATTTTAGGTTAGCATTTAGCCTCTGTTGTGCTAATGGAGAATGAATGGTTGTTTTATATCTGAAAACATAAGATCTGAAGAGAAGTGACTTTACCAGGGTCATACTGTAAAAGTGAGAGATGAGAATCAAAGCTAAAGTGTATGCATGTGTGTGCATTTGTTAGTTTATTTTGTGTATTACTTCTACAGTGTCATGCTCTTCCCTACATCTGAGGTCATTAGGCTGAATCCTGCCAGCTTGAATGTTGGGCAAAACAGACGTTCATTTATTGTGTGCTGGCTACTGCCTGGACCTGCTCAATACACCTCAAGCCTCCTCCAAATGATCCACTTCTAATGATACAGAAATACAGTGCATAACAATGCCATCAGATGTTGGCTTGGCACATGGCAGACAGCTTGCTGGGCTCCTCCACCTCTCCCTTGCCATGTGCTGTTTCATGGAGTTTACTCTGTGCTGATTTTGCCTGAATAAGGACTAATGACTAAATCTCGGTCAAAGGGATTTGATTTAGAAATTTTTGGAAACATTTGGAAATCCATGTGAGTAGCCTACAGTCTCTTCCAGGTCATATTAACATGTCAGGGAGTTACACGGTGACAAAAAATGTTCATAAGAAGGTGATTTTTTTTGTTTATCCCTGGAGGATTATGATTTTCATAAACTGTAATTGTATCCAAAAATGTTTTTCAGTACAAGCACCTAGAAATGGTCTCCTATTCCACTGTATACTCTATATTGACAAGAGCCTTCTCTTTTTACCTGTTGAAATAATCATAATGGGAAAAAAATTTAACTGCTTTACTCTTTTTTTCCAACAGGTCAGCATCCACTGTATGGCCCAGGCTACTATAAAGGTACTGAGATACACTGTGTATTTGTCTCCTGACAAAAGTTTTGGGTGTAGATCTACAGCAGCCTCCACTGTCTAAGGTAGTAGAAAACATTATGGACATTTTTAGGCCATGTTTCATGTGATCATTGCCATTTGAAAACAGTCACAAACCACTAATTTTGTAAATATTGTATTTCCTGTTATCACATTAAGATCTGCTGCAATCATAAAAGACTAACTTTGGAAAGTGGGCTGTGTGTAATTGCTAATTATGTATTGTGTTCTACACCCAGTCAATACTGCAGTAGGGCAGGTGGTTCTTTGAGGCTCCCATGGTGAAAAGCAGGAATGTTCAAAGAAAAACAGCTGCCTGCAGCATGCTCCAGTGCTGTTTATGGTTTGGGTACAAATTAATGAGTCTGATCTGGTCTTACTTTGAAACTAGGCTGGAATAATCCCACTTGTTTCATTCCTGTGTGGTATATACACCTGTGAGAAGTCAACTCCCTGCATGAAAACCTTGAATTACAATTGTCCTAATAATTACCATGTGTAACTCTTGGGTGAATCATCACTGGTGGTAAAGTCTTCACGAAGCACAATGAATTCAATACCATGAAGTTAAAGTCCCAACTACAGTAGACCTCCTCTGTGTGGGATTTGTTAAGTGACAGATTCGCAGCTATGTTGGTAAACAGTACTTTCAAGAGCATCCCCAGCTCCAAGTGGGGTGCTGAAGCAAAGACTTAACTGTAGGCATCTGCCTAAACATAAACTACTCATTTGCTTTAAAGTCTGCACATTGTGATGAGTTTTTGTTATTCTGACATTCAGTGAAAGGTACGTGAATGCCTAAATCTTTGGATTTGGAGCAGGTGTGTGGACAAAGCAGTAAACTGAGATATATACTTGCCTTCCAAAGTGAAGCTTTCTCATTAAAAAAATGCTTTTTATTCATAGCTTCTAAAATCACATCTGAACACAGTGTTTCATTATACAGGGAGTTGATGACTGCAAGTTGGGGGGTTTAATGTAATTTAGGAAGAAAGTAGCTTGTAGGGAAGTATTCTGAACTATATGGAGGCACTGACTGGAAACAAGCTCTGTCTCTGATACCAACCACATCAGTACAGGACATTGATTTCTTGTATCAGATACCATCTTGGTATTTCAAAATGTCAAATCTGCATCACATCTTTTTTTCTTATCATCAGCAGATAAGTTTTTCAGTGGTAAGTAAATTGGGCACCTGAGATGCAACATAGGCATATAAGAACTCAAGTCCTATGTTGCTCTAAGTCATGCTTTGCATTCTGCATTTGGCTGCAAATGCTATTTTTAGACCAAAAAGTTATATCTAGCTCAAGTCAAACCAAAAATCTCCCTTATCTTTACAATGATGCAGAAGTTTGTTCTACCTTCTTTCATTCCATGCATCACATCTGAAAATTCTGGATTTAAGTAACAATATTTATGCAGTAGGGGTAACCTTAGATTCAACAATAGTAAGATGGCTAAAGAGTGGTGGTGAGAGGGAAAGCTTAGACATCAGTAAGAGTCCTGATGAAAGGGTTAACATGATGATCAAGTATTAGCCAGCCCACTTTTCATTGCTGCATGCTCCTCTGAACATGGGGCATTGCCTTTGGTGCAGAGTTTTTGCGGCCACAAAAGTGAAAATCCTTTCTAGGGGTGTGATTTTGTGACTTGAGAGTAATTCTGATTATCTGGTGAAAAACCAAGTGAAAAAACCAAACCTTATGTTCCAGTGCAAACTTTGTGCATAGCTGTTAGTTTTGGTTTTGTTGTTTTGTTGTTTTTTTTTTCCTTAGGGCAAGTCTCTTAAAGAATAGCCTTTCCTTGTTGATTGCTCTACCATTCATCCAACAGCATATGGTTTTTGTCTTGGGAATCATCCAACATGTCACAAAGGCAGTGATACTGGACAGTTACTAGGCAGCTTTTGTATACTTTGGGGATAGGGGAAGATGGTATTTTAATAGATTTCCTTGGGGAACTCTTAGAAGGATAATTTAATTGTTGAAATCAAATTTTGGACCCCTGTCACAAATCATTACCTTATCTTTCATCCATCTATTCCCTTGTTGTTCAAACTAATAAAACATGCACACTGCTCTCCATTCATGTGGCCCCCTTCATACATTTTTAACTGGTAACCCCGGTTAATAATGGGTAGGTGGTCTGTTTCTGGTTGAGCATTTTTTTAAGGAATGGATAGTTTCTTTAGCTACAACATCAACAAGGCTGGCAACACTCACTCAAAACGAAAAGCCACAGAACCACATGAGTGGTGGTGAAATTCAGGCAGAAAAATGACTCAAAGAGAAGGATGCAACCTGGGGCATCCCCTCAAATACTCACATTCTGAACAATGGCAGGCAAATTCTGGGCTAGTGAGTCATTGGTGAAGTGATCTGGAGACACTTCTCAGTGAAGCTGTTAGTCACCATTGCTACAGTAGTGTTTAATCAATTCCAGCTTTCACTCAGTAATGCTCTCAGAAGAGATTGCTAAATTTTCTTTCAGCTGTTTGATGGAAGCATCTGAGATGAGGTGCACTAAGATGGTGGGAAGCAGTTTGTGACCCCACTGCTTCAGCTGCTCCTCACCTGACCCAAGCCATGTGCCACCTGCAGCAATACATTCAGGCAGCACCTGCATCTACCCTGCCCCAGTCTCTCCATTCTGTGTAGCTTCTCTCATTCCAGCAATTCAGACAGTAAGGAAACAAGGACAAGGGATAAGGAGTTCTGAGCCGACAGAGTTCAGTTAAGGCAGGGAAAAGTGAGTAGGCAGCAGAGTCAGGATGGTACATGCTATGAGGTTAGTGGTATGGTCTCAGAGCATCCATAACCATTTGCAAAAGCTCAGCTAACCTTCACACTTCTTGAATTTGATCCAAAGGCTGCTTCAGCCTTCTGGTCACCACTTGACTTTAGGAATGGAGAACAGAAATATGTGTAGACTGCTTATTTCTCACTGTTCAACCATATTGTTCAGATACCTCTGATCATGTGAGTGATTGAGTTAAAGTGATTGTGATTGTTTATAGGCAGGATTGCTGACCTTGGCCCAGCTCTACTTGCATGGAGATAACCAGGGTTTTTAAAAAAGGGATCATTGCACCACTGAAGAACCCAAAGTCCTCTTTGAGGCACTGTGTTCACTTTGCAGGCACTGAACAAGCAGCACCCATCCCTACTTTTAAGTATTTACCATAAAAAAAAAGCAGAAAACAAAATATTGGGGAGCATCAGGACCAAAAATAAAAACATGTGTGTATGTTCAGACCACTGCACACTGTTTGCTCACTCATTTATTGGCTACAATTCTACGGTTTTTTCTCATTTTTCAGCACAACATCCCATCAAATTCTGTTCCCTTCCACCTTAAAAATATTCTTCTAGATCTTGTGAGCTCAGAAAAATTGTATTTAGAAACACAATGAATGACTTAAATAATAACAACCTTTAGAAGCAGTTTCTACAAAAATGTAGCTACAAGCCCTATCATCCTAGGGTGGGAATCATTATGCAAGTTAATATGTGGGCTTCTAAAATAAAGGGATTTTTTCCTTGTTAATTCTGTGAAAACAGGATCAAATCTAGTGCTTCGTGCAGGAGCTGATGCCTGCTAAGTGCAATTTTTACACACTTCTTTATTCACAATGCTAAGAAAACCCTAGCCTTTTTTTTTATGTTTCATCAAAAATGTTTTTCTGGAACAAACCAAAACAAACAGAACCCAACCAGTCTTTTGTTGGTTGCTCCACTTCCCAAAAGGGTCCAGGGCACTTAGTGACACAGCATCTGTCTCAGATGCTATTGAAGACATTCAGCCCCTAAATGCTCTTCCACTGACATTCTTTTACGCTGTGGTATTTGACAAACTCATACAACTGGGCTAGAGAGAAGGAAAAAGGCATCTTTTGAATAGGATTGAAAATGTTTAATCTCCTCTCCACCTGATTATCACTTAAATTCTCAGAAACTTTTCTGTGCTGTTTCTACCTATTTTCTACTTTAGGGAAAGGCAGGTATCCATGTATCTTTATTATTAAAATTATTTTTCTTTTTGCTGTGAACAATAGGTTATTGAAATAATCCCTGTAGGATTTTAAATTGAAAGCTGTCCAAAGTCTCCAAGCCCCAGTGTCCTTTTACTAAATGTGTTCCAGATTAGAGCCTAGATTTGTACTTCTAATTTCAAATTATATGTTCACAAATTTTAAAGGAGAAAATTAATTAATACAATTTCTTCCATAGCAAAGCCTGTGGACTAATGTTGATCTTTTGAAGACTGTCACTTTAAAACATCTGAAGTGTTTATATGGTGTATGAAGAAAGACTTTACTGCTCTGACCAATGTAATCCTGGCTGTGTGTAGAAATGGAGGGAATATGTGTGTGGAAAGAGGAAGGCCAATTGTTCTTTTTGTTCCTAAAAACCAATGTTCTTTTTTATAAACAGATTTTAGTGTAGTCCTCTGCAATATTCCTAGCTATAGAGAAATCCAGTGAAATAGTATCTATTTCCTCATATTGCTGTCCTAGATAGCATAACACTACATGGGTAGTAGATGTGCTAAATTAGAGGGGATTTTTTTATCACCTTTGTGGAAGTGTTTGTCCTTGTATCCTTTTTTTTTTCTTCATAAAAAGGGGGAAAAAAGAAGAAAGAGAAAGAAAAACTTCACAGAACAGTAAACCTGAGACACGGATTCGAATGCCAGACAGTTGAATGAACAGGATAATCGGGGTATTTTTTTTGACAGGTGCGACAGGCTGCCTATGACTGGCATTATAATCATTACCATTTTAATAAGGCTCTAATAGGGGGGCCGATAATTCAATGGGGTGTGAGGATCCTAATTCAACTCCCAATCCCACATGAATGTGCTAGAATTTGTGGGCTTTGTTTTCCTCTTTTGTACCCCTGAATGCAAATAATTACTGGCTATAGATTCAAAAATTCTTAGAACTGGAAGCTAAATTAGCTCTCCTAATACTGCACAAGAATGTCAATACTCAGGGGAGAAAAAAAGGAAGTAAGTGGTTTTTGGTTGTGTTTTTTGTATTACACTTGTGGTACTGCAAAGGTTCTGTAGCTTAAGTGGTTTGGTTGGCAATGTGAATAATACCAGCACTGTTTCTAAAGGACGTGCAGCTCGCTTTTCCCCCCGGCTCTCCAAAAGGAAAAGAAAATGTATTTTTCTGAAAATCATTTCTGGAAAATCATGTGGTGCTTTCTACCTACTGTTTTTATTGATGTTGTCTCTATCTGCTCTGGATGTGTCTGTCCAGTCTGTGTTGTTTCAGCTGTGGCATGTGGTAGGTTCAGCATCTGAGGCCACACTTTCACAGGAGCCCTGTGGGCACTCATATAGTCAGTTTATCCCATTCAGATGATCTTACAAGACAATTTCAAATCCTGAGGCAGTGCCCCCACTGTAGTTTGATGCTGGGTGCTGAAGGCACCCTGAGGGTGCAGGAGTGGCTCTGCACCTGAGAAGAGTGTTTCTAAAAGGGAAGATGCCAATCTCTGCTTGGGACACCACTTAGGTTTGTGCTCAGTGGGCATTTGAATAGCTATTTTAAAACGAAGGAGGCTAAGGAGTAAGTAGCTCTTTTTCCCTGCTGCTACTGACTCCCACCTTGTGTCTGACTTTCAGGACACAGGACTGGGTGAGAGGGAATGGACCCCTCTGGGTCCCTCTCTCCCTTAACAACCAGAACAAAAAACTTTTCTTTTTTGTCTCAACTGACCTATGCAATGAATTTCTCTATTCATTTTTGATCAATAATACATATTATTATTTCTAGCTAATGACCAAAAGTGCTACATGGGACCAGACTTTGAAAAATTGAGAGGGATATTTCCATATAACCCCTTGCAGCTGGAATCAGCTTCTCCCGCCCACTGTTTCTGATCCTAAATTAGCTGTGGAGTCTTGCCATGGTTTCAGGCTTCTTTCTCTTTCTGCACACGTGTTGCCTGATGTATAAGGAATATGAGCAGCACTGAGCGTATAAGGGAGTGAAAGATAAGCAGATGCACTTTACAGCATGTCAGAGTGGGAAATAAGTAAGGTAGACAAACTGTTCTGTGAAAACCAGCCTGAACCTTTACCCCAAACTGAAATGCAGAGTTTTGGAAATTGGCCAATATCTGGTTAATCTTTCTCCCTCTCTGTCTTTTAATGGTATTTATGATTTCCCAGCACTTCCTGGTTTCATCTGGGTCCAAAAACAGGAGACTGAAATATCGTTGAAGAGGCTATTCACAGTGTTTCCAGCTGGCAAGGACCAGGGAACGAGTGATCTCACACAATCAGGTCTGTTCTAGGAGGACTTTTCCCGAATTTCTATCCTGATGAGATTCCAAACTGTTATAAAATTATCCTAATTATATAGAAACTTTTAAAAGCCCATCCACAAAATAACTGACATCCTTCACCTGAGGAATCTGTGTACGGAGAATTCATGAAGTTTCTCTCTTGCCTCTCTGTGCAGAAGATATTTTTTCTTGACCTTGGAAGGATCTTCATGGAATTGATATGTACACAGGCTATTTGTGTTCCTTTTGAGATGATGTTTTTGATGCATTTCAAGTTTTCATGGACAGTAAGCTGCAAACCTAGATGGGTTCTGTCTTGATTCAGGCACTGAAACTCATTCTCAATCCCATAGTTAATGTAAGAGTGAATCAAATGAATGTTTCATCTCTTATGATGAGGACCTGTCACTCAAGACTACCACTCAACACCTGATCTTACAGGCTGTCGTGGTCAGCTAATGACATTTGAGTTACCTTACACAGCTCTAGGGGAGCATCTTCAAATTTACTCAGAACTACCATGTGAAAATTTTTTGGTTTTTGCTCTCATTGAAGATCCTCTGGGCATTCTCTTCATCTTCTGAAAGTAGTGAGTAAGGGAAGGTTTCTTATCAACTCTACAAAGTTAATCCAGAGGTGGAAGTGCTTTACCAGACCTCAACAAATTAGGGGACCGGGTAATCACCAACAATATGAAGTTCAACAAGGGAAAGTGCCAGGTTCTGCACCTGGGACAGGCCAACCCTGGATGTACGTACAGACTGGGGAAAGAGATGCAGGAAAGCAGCACTGCAGAAAGGGATCCGGGGGTCCTGGCTGATGGCAAGTTGAATATGAGTCAGCAGTGCCCTGGCAGCCAGGAGGGCAAACTGTGTCCTGGGGGGCATCAGGCAAAGCATCGTGAGCCGGTCAAGGGAGGAGATTGTGTGCAGTTTGGGGCACCACTGTATTAAATAAATATTAAGCCATTAGAGAGTGTCCAAAGGAGAGCAACAAAGATGATGAAGGGCCTTGAGGGGAAGCTGTATGAGAAGCAGATAAAGGCACTTGGTCTCTTCAGCCCGGAGGAGACTGAGCGGAGACCTCATTGCAGTTACAACTTCCTTGTGAGAGGAAGAGAAGGGGCAAGCACATATCTCTTCTCTGTGGTGACCAGTGACAGGACCCGAGGAAATATCCTGAAGTCATGTCAAGGGAGGTTTAGATTGGATATTAGAAAAAGATTCTTCAACCACAGGGTGATTGGGCGCAGCAAAAGACTCCCCAGGGAAGCGGTCACAGCACCAATCCTGACAGAGTTCAAGAGGTGTTTGGATGATACTCTCAGGCACAGGATGTGTCTCTTGGGAGTGGTCCTGTGCAGGGCCAGGAGTTGGACTCTGATCTTTTTGCTTCTCTTCCAACTCAGCATATTCTGTGATTTGTTAGACCAGATTAGCTCATACCAAACAGCTGTCATTGTGAGGAAATACTTTGTTTTCTCAAGAAGAAAATGACAGGATTTGGAAATGCTCACTGCCTTTCTGCAAGTATTAGAAAGAATATTTGAAGACAGGTTCACCATTGCACAGTTTGATTTAGGCTGGACGTTGTTACAAGGCAATCTGAGATGCTGTGATGGGCTGTGAAGAGCAAAACCCAGAGCTGGAGAGGTTAATCTTTCCCCCTGTCTTGTCTTCCATTTTGCTGACAATATGTCTAATTATGGTTCCTCTCAAACTATAGGACAGGTTTTCTATTTTGGCTAAAAAAGATTGTTGAGGAGTTTGTGAAGAAGCAACTCAATATATCCTTTTTCTCTTTAAGCCTTATTTAGTTCTCTAAGGGACAAAGTAGTATCTGGTAGTTTGGGAGATGACCTTGAGAGCACACAGAGCTCTTCCTGCTGTCTTGAACCACATGATGTGGTTGACTTGCTTCTAGGCACTGATAAATAACTCTATTCTTCTGACTCAGAGATCACAGGAGGCTGTACTAGATTGGCTCCTGTCTGGCAAGCACTGTCCTTGGTGACTTTCTGCCTCTTTTTGTCACCCTCTTTGTTCAGTGTGTCCAAAGAGTTGTTAGATGAGGAAGTCAGGGGTCAAGGATACCTCTACTTGTTATCTTTGGAACCATTAGCTATAGTCAGGGCAGATAGAAATCACATTTTTTGTCAGCCACCAAGTTGGAGGGAGTGTCAGGCATGGGTGATAAGAATTTGACTATGTTTGCATAGAAGTAAAACCAGGCAAACTGTATGTTGTTATGACTGAGCAAAGGTTCCAGAAAAATTTTAAAGATTCACAGAGGATGTGTACCTATTTGTGATTCAGTGGAGCAGGAGGTTGGAGTCTGATCTGAGCTGCTGTCAGGTGCTCCTATGTGAGAGTACAATGCTTTCAGATAAACTCCCCACCCAAGAAATGGAGGCTATTCCTCTTGCTGGTCAAATTATTTGCTGTTGTCATGACCATAAAATCACCATGTCCAGCTGTGGGCCCAGAGCTAAGCATGGATATAGAACTGCTGTCCTGCCCCAAATAGCTCAGCGGTCTGAGAAAAAGAAAACAACATGCCGGAGAAACATAAGGGAACAACATTTGTCTATCCTGTGGTGGAGAAAAACTGCTTCTAAAATTAGGTGATTTGTTTAGGTTATCAAAATGAGAGCACAGGGTAATTTATCTTGTTTTTATAGCCCTCCACATGCTCCCTATTGCCTACCTGTTTGAATGAGGTTTCTTCTTGGGTCATGTTTCATCCATTGCACCCACATAAGATATTCATGCAAATTCTCCTGTGGGTTTAACAGAAGTGACCACCAGTCTGGAATTCATGAGGAGAGACTCAAGCCAATAGGACTCTTCCACCTTGTTACCAACCCAAATGAATTTAAGCCTGCTCTGAGACATGACAGAGCAAATATTGGCCTCTCCTGCTGAGGGACAAAGTGGGATGGAAAAAGGGATGTGAAGATGCTGAGTTTGCCTATCCTTGATCAGGGAACAAGGCAGGATTTAATTGCCTTGTTGAGCTTTCCACATATTTAGTGGGTAGCAAACTCTCTTGCAGGAGGAATATTAGATACAGTTGTCTGAAAAATACCAAAAGAAAGCAAACAATACCCAAATCACAAATTTCAGTGATGTCACCCAGGCCCAAAGGATTATGTTGCAGCAGTTAAAGGTATTGTTTCTGCCTGGCCACTGGCTTGCTGCCTGTCCCCAGCGTTTCATTTCCCTCTGCTGTAGCTTCCCCTTGACAAAGTAAGATTGAATACTGAACTGTCCCTAGGCAGGTCCGTTCAAGGTTCATGAAGGTTTTTGAGAAGGGGCTGCTGCTAAAGGAGCTGCTGTAAAAGTTTTGACCATTAGCATTCACTTTGATTTGCCAAGGTGCTGGAAGTTTCATTGTGTGAAGAGTTTTGTTGAACATTAAATACAGAAGGTTTTAGAAATCATTCACCTTGAAAACTGGCAAAATTGGTATATTTACAGCAGAAGTGAAAGACATGTTTTATCTGTGTTGTCCTTTGTAATTATGCTGCTGAATAAGAGGAGTATTATCACACCAGGGCTAGTGCCAGAGGATTATCCTAGGTTTTTCAAATGGGATAGTAAAGTGGTGCAAACAGGTGCATAGACAAAGAGCAAAAAGAGGGAGAAAAGTGAGAGAAAGCAAGCTGAGGCCTTCTAGTTTCAGCCACATAGTGAAATTAATGGTTTCTCTAAGTCAATAGCATAGCTAGATTACTATTGAGGCTGTAAAATTAGAGGAATGGGACAGATTCTGCATTTCACTCCTGTTTTAATGTAAGCAAAGGAGGCCATTTTAATTGTGATTTACCTCAAAAAATCTTTCAATTGGAATAATTTTGCAGCAGAGAAAGTGACTCATAAGAAGACTGTGGATCCTAATAGCTCCCTTTGCAAGCTGGACAATGCGAACCAGGACTTCTTTTTGAATGTTCTGTATTGTGTATCTAGAAAGATTGAGGGAGGAATTTCTAAGTGAAGTTAAAATGTCTTTACAAGCAAAAGAGTCAACGTAAGCACATGCTCATTATTTTTATGGTTTTGGTGTTGCCTTTTTAATCTATTTTGTGTATTTATTGATTTGTGTACATTAGAGCCACATGGGTATTTCTTAATCTCTTCAGCTCAGAAAATAGTTATGTACTCTTGCACAGTTCCTTTGCAAGATTAAACTATGAGAAAGTTGCTGGTGCCATTTTTGAGTATAAAATGCTATCAAGAGATGCATTTCAGTATTTACTGTTAATTACCACAAACAGAGCTGTTAAATGTTAAGGTTTTGAATACAGACACCTAGGATAATTTGGGAAGGGAGAGAAGGGGACATTAGAGTCTTCCTCATGGGAAGCTCTCTCTTGAATGGTAGTTTTGGGAACCTTTTATTGTGGAAGGAAGCAGTACCTCAGGGATTTGTGTTGCTGTGGAAAGTGACACATCCCACTGACTTCTGTGTCACCTCTGTCTGTTGGCTGTCACTGAGAGCAGAAATGGATTTTAGATAACTAATTGGCCTGCATTTGAGGTAAGACTCCAGGTAACTATAGGCTTGTTACTACCACTTTAGTCCTCACTATGCCATGAAGTTGTAGAAGCTCTGTATGAGAGAATAATGGAGGAGGGGTAGGACATGTCTGGATGACACATTGATGTACCCCCTGACTAATGCCCTGCTGTGGGACTGCTATGATTCTAAGCAAGACTTTGAAAGCATCTATAGCTTTGTTTTGTAATTAGAATGTGTCAGTCCCTGAAAAAAGACCTCCTTAGAATACTTGCTATAAACAATCATCAGTATAAAAATCTGTAATTTCTGTTCCCTGAATCACATGGTGTGGGCAAATCATGGACTTCATGGCTATGCAAATAAACAGCAGCCTTGCAATGCCCCATCACCTCTGTTTTCCTGTCGGTTCTGTTCTTGTGCATCACTAAAGGGCATTGAAATTGCACAAGTCAGTCCTCTCAGCGGGCTGCGTGCCCCGCTGGCTCACAAGAAAAGGGACAGCAGGGAGTTTAGGGGCAACAGAGTACACATGTATGTGCTCACTCCACATGCATGCCCTGCCTGTCATCCCAGCAAGACCCATCACCCTTCTGATTGTCATTTTGATCCTACTTCTTCATCTGACATGCTTTGAGTCCTCCAGCCAGGGCTGTGAAGGATTGACACTTTCCTGTCCCAGAAAGAGCCCTGACATAACACAGTAGACTTTGTGGTGAATCAGACTTGGTTTCTATCTGATTTTAAAGTGGTGGTGTTGACTTGATGACAATAACTAAACATTGTTGTCTTATTTTGTCTGTGTCATAACATAGCCAAAAGGGGACGTTTGAGATCATACCTCAGTCAGAGGAACTCAGAAGTCAGAAATTCATTCCCTTTTTCATTTCTGTGTATGCATGTGAATAAATAGCACTCTTTCATGTTTTGGAACAACTGTACTGAAACAAAATGCTTTGGCATTGTCAAAATAAACTTTTTATTTTTTTAATTCTTGTAAAAAACCCCAGTAAACTCAGTGGTTTTTCATTTGGCAGGGACTGTATTGCCTAATGAGAAAGCATTTAGTTTGAAAATCCAGGTTAAGTCTAGTTATATGGTTCTCAGGACAGCTTCCAGTAGGTGAATTTTTGATGTTCCTTGAGGTCAAGCTCTGCATGAGAATTCATATCTCCTGTGTGATAATGCAGTAACTGGGATCAGCTGAGCTGTCCAAGAGAAGACATCCCTTCATTAAATACAGCTGACAGCAGAGCTTGCCAAGTGAAGTATTTCTGCTTTACTGGTTTGCCTGAAGTTTGATGCATGGATGTGGATATAGTGAGGTTCTTTTGTAGTCCTCCTTTTTAGCCCTGGTCCCCAGGAACTGATATCTGATTAAACTGTCTCCAGGTCTCAATTTTTTGAACTTTTCTGCTTGGCTAGAGGAGAAGCAGACAGATGACTGTTTCTTACTGGAAAAAAGCCTGAAACCTAATCTGAGCTGTACTATTAATAGCAGAGGATTGGTGTGGAGGTGAGGAAAAAGCAGATGCAGGTCTCCTCCTGGAACAGCACCTTCTTTCTTTGACCACTTGTCTTTTAAAGATGTTGAAGCAAAATGGAGTTTGTTGTTAGCCAGGGAAAGTAATTCCTGGTATTTTCTGCAATATCTTTAAAACCCACTATTTTATCTCATTTTGTGTAACCAGGATTGCTAGGGAATGCAAATCAGCAGTTCTTCATGGATGATCCAGTTTTCCATTAGCAGCAATGGATCTGGCCATGGAACTTGCTTAGATATTGGATTAGTGTGTATGTACAACTGGCCAAACAAATCTAGGAGAGTAAAGACTCTGTAGAGAAGACTTCCATAGGCAAACCACTCCCAGCTGTTGAATATTGAAGTTGTAATTGCGGTTCAGACACATAAACCACGTTATTACCCATTTAAAGCATGAAAAAGTTCTCATAAATAAAGATGACTTGAACAAGTGGGTTGGAATGTGCTCCTTCCACAGCAAGTAAAAACTTCAGGTAGATTATGCGTTATGAAAGTGCTGTACACCAGGGATAAGTATTGGGTATACAGCACAGCACTTGACACTTTAGCAATCAAAACTTTGTCCTGAGGTAATGTGAGAGCCCAGGAAAATATGGCTAATGAAGAAATGGGTCCTTGCAAAAAAAGAAACATTGGTTTATTTTCCAGGTGCAATGGAGTAAAGAGAATGAGAGAAGTGCTGTCTGTCACATTGACTTACTTGTGTGACACAAAAAGGAAGGTGTTCCAGCCACTGGGAAGTGTCATGCAGTGTTGCTGGGGCAGTGTGCAGCATGTCAGCCTTGCTGGCAGACAGCTGGCTCTGGTTATCATTTATGTGGTCTGTTCAGAACCACAGTGTGCTTTTTGATCACTGTATGCAGGGAATAATCTGCAAACCCATAGGGACTTGGTTTTCAAGCCTCAGAATGAAGCGAAACTTTCACTCTTCCATAGCAAGGGAAGAAGTTTACAAAAGAGACAGGCTGACTTTAGACTTGTTTTGTTGGGTTCTTTTGTTTGTTGAGTTGGTTTTTTTTCAATAACTACTCCTCACTTGAATATTTTTTTCCTGGATTATTTTTAAAGAATTTGAATATTTCTTGCCTCTGTGTCTGTTTTAGAGGGACAACATCTAGAAAAAGTGATATTCTCATGGTCATCTTTACCTTTCCAACTGGTTGGAGCAGAGGTCTCAACTCAAGCCTTAGGGAAATGAGCCAGACGATTGCTTTTCCCACCTGCACGAGGTCAGCTGTGATGGTTCCTAAAGTGGGCCTGCAAGCGAGCTAGAGCGGGACTTTTTGCAAGAGCATGTCGTGATAGGAAAGAGGAAATGGCTCTAAACTGAAAAAGAGTGGGTTTCAATTAGATATTATGAAGAAATCATCTACTGTGAGTGTGGTGAGACACTGGAACAGGTTGCCCAGACAAGTTGTGGGTATTCTATTCCTGGAAGTGTTCAAGGGCAGGTTGGATTGGGCTTCAAGCAACCTTGTCTGGTGGAAGGTGTCCCTCCCCATGGCAGGGGGATTGGAACTAGATGATCTTTAAGGTCTCTTCCATCACAAAGTGTTCCATGATTCCGTGGTGTTGGACCATGGGGAGTTTGGGTGTTGTCTCTGTGTGAGATGTGATACCTGGTGCTGACTGCACAGGTAACGTGTGTGCCTGGCCCTGCCAAGAGCTGTGCCAGGCTGTGCCACAAGGGTGCTCAGCAGCTATAACTGGTGTTCACTTATCCAAGAGAGACTGAGATTCAGGGATAACACCTACTCTGTGTGACTGCACATTTTGGGAGAGAGAAAATGCTCCTAGAAAAGGGGTACTGTACATTCCTACTAATGAAAATACCCCCAGGAATATGTCTGTGGAGGCACCCAAAAGAGAGGAGTTTTGTACCAGACTGGAGATTTCCAAAATAGCTAGAAAATTGTTCTCAGTCTGTATATTTTATTTACATGATTTCATTGAAATGTCCTAAGCGCTGAAAAAAAAAAAAAGGTATTTCTGCCATTATCATACATGTAAACAAACAAACAAGCTGCTATTGTACAGGAGGATGATAATGCCAGGAACTGACATCTTCCTTCTACTCTATTTATCTCAGCAATGCACCCTTAGTCTGGAGACTGTGATATTGAGTATTGTCAGGTTGGGTTTCCACTAATTAATGAAAAACAGGCTGCAAGCACAAAGGATTAATTTGGCCTATTCAATCTGATCACAAACATTTTGAGAATCTGTTTAGCTTTTTTCAATGGTGTGAGGTAAACCAAGGGAAAAAAACATCTTGTTTCAGCTAGTCAGCCAGAAAAGAAACCCATATGGATTTACCTAATGGGGTCAAAGCTAAGAAAAGCAGAGCATTTTCCCAGGAGTCAGACAAGGCAGTTGTCTTATGGAGAAGGCTGATTCTGAGGCTCTAAAAACTTTAGAGTTAAACAAACCTTCAAATTTAAGAAGGGAGCTTTGCTCTGCCTTCAGAAGGAGTTTTTCACTTCCACTATCAGGTGGATCTAATAACAGCTCCTGTACTTCCTAGCAGCCACAGGCCCATTTACAAGGGTTTTGCCATCAGTGTAATATGAAGCATCTGAGTCAGGTTCCCAGCTGGTGAAATCACTGTACTTGGTCGGTGAAGAGCTTATATTCAGGTCCTACTTGGGCAGTGCAGAGTGTCTTTGATTAAACAACAATCAGAAATCAGCAAGGACGTAACTGGCATGTGTACTACTCAAAAACATGCGTAAAACAGTTCTGCCAAGCTTAGGCTGTAAACCTGTACCTAGACTGGTGTGCAATCAAGGAGCTACTTACTTGCTCCTAGCACTTAATTACACCAATCGATGGAAGATCAAAACAGTTGAATAAGTATTTTATTGCATTTCTGAAAACTGTGGTTATAGCATATTAGACTACAAGTGACTGACAAGTTTAAAAGCATGTAACTAAATCGAAGTCTGAGTAAATGTTGTGTGTGCAATTTAGAAACAGTTAATACCTTCCAATTGAGAGGATTGGTTTCTAATTAATATAAAAGCTGTTTATTTAAATCCTAGGCAGGCGGTATTTAAATACACAACAAGTCACCTGGGAATTCCATCTAAACCACTTTGTGGAAAGCTGTTATGTTGTGCTGAAACAAATCCAGCATGAAGTAACTGTACTCTCTTCATTTAGTGTATAGAGCTGTTCTCTGCATGCTGTTTTCTTTGTTCTTCTTCCTGAATATGCCAAAATATTCTTGGCCTTGTTGCTGATTAAGGAATTATGTAAGTTACAATGTTGCTGCAGTTTCCTGTACTTTTATTACCTGCATATCCTCTAGGAATCACTCACTAGCAGCACTTGGTTTGAAGAGGTATCGTGTATGTACAAAATGAAAGATAAGCCCTGGCAAAAGACACTCGCAATATCAATAAGCCAGAGAGGTGTATAGAGATACATAGAGTGCTGACCAACAACATTTGTAGAGTTAACAAACACTAGTTTCTAGAGCTCCTAGAAAACGTGAGACCATGGTTTTGTTTTCTTGATGGGGCTTTTCAAGTGAACATGTTAAGATATTTTTAATATTTTTATGAGGTTTGAAGGCATTGCAGGTAGTGATAGTAGCATCAAAAGGTCTTACAGCCTTGTCAGCAGAACAGTTGCTGATTTCTTTCTTTTTAGTTCTTTTATTTTTTCCCCTTACTTGAAAGAGTGGGGTGAAATAGATAATACTTTGATTAAAAAGAAACAAAAACACTTAAAAATATTTTGCACCATCTGGAGAGAAAGAGTATGAAAAACTTCAAAATTTCATGCTAGTCCATCTTTTCCCAGCAGTGCATTTCTGTCATTAATTTTCAACAGATAGCTTAATTTTCCCCCCTTCATTTTTTCCCCCTTCATTTTTTTTCATCTAACTTTTATATTCCATATTGTGGTGACAATGAAACTTGCAGCTCATCCCAGACCATATAAAAGAACAAACAAACAGCACCATGAAAGGTGGTATTGGTAGTTCTGTGCTTTACCTGCAGTTCCTGCACTAGATTGATTTTTAGCAGTTTCCTAACTGGTGGTGGAGCGGGGAAATTGGATAGTTTGGGCTAGGTTTTGACAGATTTTACAGAGTTGGGTCCATGTAAGAATCAGCAATGATCAGTTCACTTACTATCTCATTTTAATCATGTCCTTCATATGATGAACAATTTTGTCCCTTACAAACTCGCAGAAGCCAATGGCTTTATTTTATTTTCTACTCTTTCTTAATTGTGTGCTAATGAGGGGTTTACTGAGTATTTCTTCCTTCACAGATCCTCTTACAGTCCTCTCAGCTGAGCTCAGACTCCAGCACTGCTCGCCCAGTCCCACCTATTCTTTGCCCAGGGATGGCTGCCCTGCAGGAAAGTGAGAGTGATGTAAACAGGGGTTTAGCCAGCAGGTCTTTCTATGGAATGTAGCATATTCCTCTGAAAGGAATAAATGAATCAGCAGGTTAAACATGGGATTCCTTGGCACAGATGTTTTTCCTCATGTGTTTTGTGGCACCTCTGCAATGTACAGCTTTAAAACATCTTGGAAGAGTAAAGCCTGGTATTTCAATCAGTGGGGAGAAATGGCATCATATCAGGACTAGTGAGTAAAGAATGTTTGCCATGTAGACAGTTGTAATTCACAGGCAATAAATGAATCAATTTAGATAACAGAAGAACGAGGCCAAGCCTCATCTGTTCTTTTTTTTTTCTCTTGCACAAGAGAAATTGCACTGCCTCCTAGCAAACTTCTGCACATTTCTTCATTTTCCTGTCTGCTGTGCCTCTTCGCAGCCAACTCACCCTGTGTACTTTAGGATGGATGTGTCACTGCATAGGGGAAAGTCATTTGCCAAAAAAATGATAAATCCCACTGTAAATTAAGGGCCACTCTCTGTGTGAAAAGCTTATGGATTTTGACTACTGACAGTAGCAACATTCCATGGCTTTGAATGTGCCTTGGCTCTAATCACAGGTTGTGTGGCTGGTGGCATTAAGGTTATAGGGAAGTTAGGTGTCATCTTCAACAATGCTTTGAACAGGTCCTCCATAAACCACAGGTGCATTATGTTGGCTTAGGCCATTTCAGGTTGGGCTGCATGCCTTGAGATGCATCCAGAAGAAATCACTGTCAGTGATCAAATATTGATATACTGTCATACCCACTGATGTTAGTGTAATTTGAGTAATTTATGAGTCTTTACTTAGCAGAGACTTAGAACTACACTTAGTGCCTGAATTATCTCTGTGTCTGAAGAGCAGGTGGCCAGTCAATGCTCAGGTGGGGATTATTGCTGCCAACGGTGTTAGAAAGCTTGCTGTGCACCTGCCTCCTCCTCATAACAAGTACACAGATGAAAAGAATCCGATTCCCAGACACTGCCAACCAACTCCTCCAGTCTTTCAAAGGCAATACTCAACTTTGACTGTAAAATAAAATAGAAAATAAGAGTTACCACTACCTCCTATTACCTGTTGATTGACCTGAGCGCTCTCCAACAGCAAACATAAAAGATTAGATATCACTTTCCATACAGGTGTATGCAAACCATTTTTTGTCTTACCAGGAGATGAATTGTTCAAAGTTCTGGAAAATGTCTGTGTGCAGTTTTACAAGTGTACTTAGCAAAAGGAAGGCATTGGCTTATGCTTTCAAAGGTGGTGATTTACAATGTCCTGTCTAGTGTTTCCAATATGAAGAGTTTTGTTTAAGCTTAGTATAATGTACTCAAAGGAGATTTCTGATGCGGTGTGTGTATTTACAGTGCAAATACAGGGACAGGCTTTTTAGAAATCAATTACACAAAATGATCTTGCAGAAGAAAGAGCCAGCACTACAAAGGATGGACAGGAAGAGTCTTCTCCTTCTTAGGGACTGATGTAAGCCGAGACAAACTTGAAAAAGAGTGTGTTTCATGTGGTAAAGTCAGTCTTGGGTGGGATGAGGACATCAGGGAGAAGACACTACTTCTGCTTGGAGAAGATGGGCAGCATCCTTGACTGTGATGATGGTTTTGAATCCCAAATACATTGATTGTCTTTAATAAAAAAAGCTATGAGGGGTTTTTTTCAAAGGAGAGAGAGACAGAGAGAAAGTGTCTGAATTTCTGGCAAGAAAAACAAACGCCAAAATTAGTAGCAATGTTACTAAGCTCATGAAAATTTTAAGATCAATTTTCAGCAAGCACTGATGATTTCTTTCGTTAAAGACTCTTCTACATCCTTCTTTAAAAAAAGGTGAACAATGATTTCTGACTTGTTTTTTGAATGATTTGCTATTCCCCAAAATATGGGGTTCTGCAATTTCTCCTTCGGTGCTACTAAAAGCAGTCTTTTGCAAGAATTAGAATTTTTGTTCCATAGTGATACGTCATCATGGAACAGATATTACTGCAGGTGAATTGCAGTGGCAGAGAAACTGTACTTGGACAAGTAAAGCTTCTAAACTGACATTGAAGAATTAAGAAAAAAAGATGGACCTGGCTTCAGCCCTCAGCATCCAGGGGAAATGACACAATTTATTAATAAGTGATGGGCCTGCAAGAAAAGGCCCACCTTTGCAGCAGTTACTTCAGCAAGGAGAAAGAGTAGATCTCTCTTTCCCCTCTCTGCAATAATTAGTTATTTCAGCATCTAACTGTCCTAATCTGAAAGCATTTATTCATCCAACATCTGGTAGAAAAAAACTAAGCTGACATTTCTGCCTGACTTTTTTCCTAGTTGAGAGAGACTGTCCGTTGGCTGTTGCTGCTGTGATCTATATCCTTGTGGCTACTTAAGGGCAAGGCTTTTCTTTTCTTCACCAGTGTGTTCACATAGTGTCCCATGATAGAGAGCAGCCACTGAGGAGATGCTGTGTTTTAGTTGCTGATGTTTAGGGCATGGCCTTGAGATTGTCAGAGTACAGTGGAAGCTGTTGAACACAGTGTGATGAACACAAGGTTAGGTCGACACTGCTTGGTGAGGGTCTCTGCCTGAACATTCTTGAGGCCTGACAGACCACACAGCTGAACAGATGTACAGTGGGTCTGGGCCAGGTGTGAGCTCTGAAGAGCTGGCACTGGCCCTTCCACATTTGCCTGGCTGTGTGCAGTCACCATGCATCCATGTGGGGATAAGGTGAGTGGGCAGCACACACCACAATCACATCTAGTGTGGCAAACACTTTTACTTACAATATAAACAAGAAATTTGATCTAGTCCTTTTTTCCAGATTAATTTCAGAAGGTTCTACCCGAAATTGCATTTCCTCTCTTTCATGTAATCACTTCCTATCTTACTTTGGGGAACAATATTTCTAATACTTAGCAGGATATTAATTCTAGAAGGACTCGCCTTTTTTCCACAATTATTTTGAAAATGTTTTTCTATGATTATCCTTTTGTAGCAAGTTGCTTGACTAATAATTTGGGCTGAAAGTTGATCTTATGTCTTTTAAGGCCTTCGTCCTTGTTCGTCTCACTATTTTCCTTTCAATGAGCCCTACAAATCACAACTGCCTAGCCATGCTTAAGAGAAAAGTATTAGGTTCTGTTCTGTAGCTCACTACAGGATCTGTATTCAGACAAAACTTCAAACCTGAAATATATTTGCTGTGTGATGACCAGCTGTGAACTTTACCCCATTGTTGTGTTTTACCTTTTAGACAGTATATATACCATAGGCCACTGTTAGCACCAGCCAGTAATATAATTTATTGTTTCTGATTATGCTGTTTTAATTGCCGGTGGCTTATCTGGATAGGAATAGATGGGCTCAAATCAGGGTAGGCTTTTCCCACTTTTCAGGCTGTATTATTCAGCATGTTCAGGTCCAGCCAGGGGGTTCAAACTGTAACTGAGAGCCCTGCTCACCAGGCTGCGTAGGATCTGTACTCATTTCCTGAACATATCAGAGCCTGCATCACTAACCAGCTACTCACCAGAGTAGAGTGATGCTGACCTCCAAGTATGTTTGTCCATTTGCTCCTTTGCCTGTGGGAGATGTGTGTTCAATTCTCCTTTCTAAGAATGCAGATCAGAGATCTTCCTCTTCAGTTTCTTACTTTTCTGCTGAACATCCTAACCCTTTCATAGTCCAAAATGTCTCTGCATCAGCAGGCAGAGGCTGGAGTCCTTACTGTGCCATATTTCCCTCTGCAGCAGCAGAGAGAAGGAGATAAGCTGCTTAAGGGATTGGGCTACTGCAAACTTGCTTCCTCTCTGAGCAAAGGCCAGCTTGGGCTTTTCAAGCACATGCTGCATCCCTGACTGTCCAGATCTGAACTGCCTGGCCTGCATTCAGCCTGTGTGCAGATGCCATGAGTAGGACCCAAATGATGGGTGACAACCGCAAACCTGAAAAAAAAAAGCAATAATAAAGTCAGTACTTTACTACAGTACTATACACAGTATCTAGTACTGTATTTGTCATGGAGAATGATGCCAAAGAAATCCAAAATGTTAGGATTGGTCATAGATGATAGTGTCTTTCCCTATCTCACACAACTTCAAAAAACAACCAAAAGACACAAAGCAGGATGGACAGTCTTTTACTCTGCATGCTTGGCTGAGTCTCAGACAGGGTGAGAGAGATCATGGCTGCATTCTGAGAGAGTTCAGTGAAAAGACATCCTGTTGTCTCTGAACTTGCTAGTATGTGTTGACAGAGTGCTGAGCCCAAGTGAATACTCCTGGCTGAGAGGAAAAGCCTCTATGTGTGTGTCAGACTGATAAAGCTGCTGATCCTGCTGTAAGTGTGTCTGCATGGCAGCGTGCTCTCCCACAGGGAGGTACAGCCCCATGGGCACTGTGGTCCCCTGGGCTCTGCCCCTATTTCAAACTTATGTGGGGAATGGGTAGTTAGCTTGTTACAAAAGGATGGCTGCAAACCTTTCTTTGTCCCCCTGGTGCCCATTTAAACTGTCAGATCTGTTAGCTGCGAAGGGGTTGTGTCTGGCACATATACACCCGTATTTCTCATGAGCATCGCTGATTCAAGAGGTTCCAGAGGTGTTTATGGATGTCAGCCACAGGAGGAGTCATTTTGTCATTGGACAAAATCTATGCTCTGCACAGTATGTTCACAGACTCAGGACACCCTTCCTCTTAAACATATTTTAAAAATCCCAGAGGAGTGACCAGACAGGGTACCTGAGAATCTATTTAACTATGTGTTTAGTCCCACATCCCTTTCTCTACTAAGCTCAAATCTTGGCTGGGTGAATACTGCTGTGGAGCACCCAAAATCTGTTTCCTCTGATGCCATGAAAAGAGGTGTTGATATAGAAGAGCGTCTGTTTGGTTGATCAATGAAGATACTGACTGAGCGCTTGATTTTGAAGATATTAGGTTAAACTTTTCACCACAACTCTGTGAACCTTGCACTACATCTAGACCAATGCAACATTAGCACAGCCTACAGCCAGTCATTCTCAGTTTGCTAAAGTCTCTCAGACTCGCGTGCCAGTCACGGAGTTAATTTCCGCACATGAACTGCATGCCATCCTTTTAACACACATGAATCTGCTTTTCTAACCATCACCAGCAGGCTCAGTTCACTTAATATTACTGCTGAAACAGTCTCTTTTTGAGCACGAAGACTTGTTGGACTCCCATTGTGCCCTGATAATGCCAAATGTGCTTTAATCATTATATGTTCAGCAAGAACCACAGCCACATTCACCTGAAAGCTGGGAGTGTCATTTCAACCAGACCATCACTTCTGAAGTCTAAGGGAGAAACTATTTTATAGCTTCTTGCTGAAGCATCAGGAGATTCACTGTTGTTAGGGCTTTTATCACTGTGCTGCACACCAGGTATTAGAAATATACATAGGAATACATGGCCACTGCAGGGAAAATACCTTTGCTTTTGCTGCTCTGAGGTGCAGCGTGGAAATAAAGCTCTTCTTGATGTGCTTAGCTGTAGGAATGGTTTCCAGGTAGGTATGTTTCTTCTGTGTATAAACCCGGTGATTCTAAAAATATTCCCTTTGAAGCCAAAGGAACTAGGCAGGCATTTTATCTCGTGCATTTTGCTGGGAAATGGAAGCATTTCCAGCGTGGCTTTGCCTCTCAGTGCCAGAAGAACTCCCATGCTTTTCAAGCACGGCTGGAAGCCCACTGACGATGGGCACTCCGGAGCCAGGGGAGGGGCCGGCAGGGCGGGTTGGGGCGCTGTCCGTGGTACTGCCCCGGAGGTGGCGGGGGGGTGCCCGTGTGAGGGGGGCGTGAGTGTGTGTGTGTCTGTGCATGTCTGTGTGTGCACACGTATGAGTGTTAGTGGGTGTATAGATGTGGGCATATGCTGTCGTGTGTATGGTTATGTGCAAAGGTGCGTCTTAGAATCACGGAATAAAACAAAAAGGTTTGGTTGGGAAGGCGCCTTGAAAGTGATCTAATTCTCACCCCACTACCATGGACAGGGACACCGTCCCCTAGACCAGGTAGCTCAGTGCCCCATCCAGCCTGGCCTTGAACACTGCCAGAGATGGGGCAGCCACAACCTCTCCAGGCAACCAGTTCCAGTGCCTCACCACTCTCATAGTAAAGAATTCTTTCCTGTGTGGGTGATGAGGCGTCAGTGTGTGTGCATGTGTTTTTGCATGTGTGCTCATGTACATAAGTATCTGTGTGTGTATGTGTGCACGTACATGTGTGGGTATTCATACATGTGTGGAAGTGCACGTTTGTTTGCACATGTCAGCTCAGACAGGTGTGCGTATGGGGTGTGCTCAAGTGTGAATAGGTGCAAGTGGATGCTTATGTGGGTGTGTGCACAAACATAGGTGTCTATCTGTGTGTGAATTTGACTGTGTATGTGTTGCCTGCAAGTATGTGAGCACCCACAGAGGTGTGTATGGGTGAGTGCATACTGCGAGGTGTACTTTTTTATTTCACCCTTAGAGCAGCCTTCCAGTACCAAAAGAAAAGCTGGAGACAGTCTTCTGCCAAGAGCAGGTAGTGACAGGACAAGGGGGCGGTGGCTCTAATCTTAAAGAGGATAGATTTAGATTAGATATTATGAAGAAATTATTTTTCTGATAAAATTTTTAAATTTTATCATTTTGATATTTTGTAATTATACATAGACTCTCAGTGCAACTCTCACAAGTTCTTTACAGGTCTGCTCTTTTCAAACCCTGCTCAGGATAAATAAATCAGTATGAACCAGGGAAAACTGTATGAGTTACAATTGTCTTCATATCCCTTTACTTCCTCTGTTAGAAATACCACACAGAGACTGTTTTAAAATGGATTGAAATATTTCAGAAATCTCTGAGTGATTCTGGTGAATGTTTTTTCTTTGCTTGGTTCTGCTAGAGAGAAGAATATATGTCATTAGTTGTAGTATTTCAGTCATAGAATAGCAAGGCTGTTGGTTATTTAATGACTTGCTGAAAAAAACTTCACCTGTTACATCCTGCTGAGCTTGATTCATTTATGTGAATTTGGGCACAGACACCTCTGTCAGCTGCAGCCCAGGTATAGGACTGAATATTTAATATTTCTGGGGTAGCAGAGAAACCAGTAAGGTTTTTCAGCAAAATCTGTCTTGCAGCTGATGAGATGTGTCTGATCGCTTCACCCCTGGGCAGCATTTCTTCTGCTGTCCATCCCCTAGAAACCATTCCGGATCTATTCAAAAGGCATGGCCTGCTCATTCTGTCATATTCTGCTGGTAGCAAGCACTTCTTGATACTCATGCTCTCTTGCAAATAGGTAACCTGTGAAGAATCACCTTTAGCCCAACACGCTTTCCAGTGACAGTAGAATATGCCTCCCACTGCCAGAATATACAAGTGTGGGTCTGAAATTCTATCCCTCCTTGGGGTGCTGGGAGGATTCTTCACAGAGGACTCATCATTCACAATGCTAATTTACAACTTGCTCCAGGTAAGAGTGTTACCTAAATGCAATCTGAGCTAAGCTCCAATGGAGAAGCCAAAAGCTTTTTTGCGTGTGTCTTTCCATGTGTTTTGGTGGTGTCCTATGGGGCAACAAATCCTTTCACAAGATCTTAGTGTAGGGAATGTGACAGAGCCACTGGGGGCTCTTTTGGCTCGCAGGATGCCCACAGCAGCTGCTCTGGCTCTGGCCAGCTCTGGAGCACCACAGAGGCAGCTGCTAGTGGGCTTTGCACTCACTGAGGATCTGGGGATGTTGTTTCCATTGCCTCATGCTCTCAGTTTGAACCTTTCAGTGTCTGTATGCTGACCTTTACGTACTTACCATCCTCTTACTGGAGTGAAAGGGACGAGTAGTTCTTGCCCCTTTGTTTCAGAGAGCAGTTCATTGTCTTTTCTGCTTTCTAACACAAAATAAATAAGGAAATCATTTCATCATTATTTGTTAGTTTGGCTGTTTTTTAATAGGGATACAGGGCAGCTGCATGGAGCTTTGAATGTTTCCTTAGAAAACCCCAGGCCTTAAATACAGAAGCAAAATCTTGGAGAGGGCAGAGAATGACAATGTACTTTGCTCTCTGTGTTTGGCAAGACTGGAAAATGGATATATAATGTGTTGCCTAATCACAAAGAAATCTGCCATATGATCTTTAATGATTCTTTAATTCCATCACTTTACTAATATGTCATTTTGGATTTGTGACACAGTCAGACAGTACGTACGACCAATGCAGGGGATTTGGCTCATCTCAGTGAACAGCATCTGCTCAGCCCCATGCCTGCATGCAGTATCTGAGAAGCAGAAGTGCCTGAGGGAAGATGGGAGTTTAACTTTCCTCCCTTCCTCAGCAGATCCATGTTTCTAGGCTGAAAATAAGTATAGGATGTAAGGTAAATTATACACAACTGAAAAAAAATGCTCTGATTTACAATTTAATTCAGTTGTTGGGGGTTTGGTTTTGGTTTTGGTTTTTTTAGGAACCATAAATTAAGAGAACTAAAAAAAAAAAACAAAAACAAAAAACACCAAAACCAAACAAACTAACCAAAACCAGAAAAAATCTCAGCCCTTCTAGGACCCCCCAAATACAGGAAAGGTATTGATTTAGCTACTTATCTGGCCCATTGCCTGGAAACCTCACTCTCTAATGTTTTCTTCTCCACCACTGACAGAACGCAAAATGGGTGATTACCCTTACTTTACAGATGGAATCTGAAATACAAGCAGGCAAAATGTAGGGTCAAATCGTAGGCCAAGCCCCCATCTCCTTGGCTTTTCCAGCTTGCCTTTCACTGTAACACACCTCAGTTTATGCCGGCAGGACTCTCAGCTTCCCTCTTGTCCCCTTCCAGCTGCAACTTTTGTCAAAGGTTAGTAATCAGGGTATGAAAGGTAAATAACGCTTTCCACCAAAGGATCTCTGTCAAGATAAATGCCACTCCATGAATCAGACTGACATCAGAAAAACAGCTGAAGACACATTCTGAAGCCTCAGCCCCACAGGATTGTTAGGAATATTACTGTCCCGACCTAATGAGCTACCACTGATCCTAAACAATGTCTAGGACAAAAGACTGGAGGGGGATTGGCTCCCCTCACCCTGCTGCCTGCAGACTTCTGACAACCCATTAAGGTTATAGCTATTCAGGCCCGTTCAGACAGCCCTTTTTTCCTTCTTTTTTCCCCTCTAACTACTCCCAGCTAATGAGCAGACAGCTTTACTTTTATTTTGTACAGGGAATGTATGGCTAAATAGGCGTCTGTGCATGGCTCTGGAAATGGAATGAGGTGAGGAAAGCAGAGGGAGACTGGACATCTTTTTGAAATGTTCCCCTCGCCTTCATCTGTCGGGCAGAGACCCTTGGCTGAGGAGGGATGGGTGGGGATTTGATGCTGAACCTGTGGCATATTAGGTTAGCAGACCACCAGCAGCCTGGCCCTGCTGCTTTCCTGGTTTTGCAGAAATGGGCAGGGGAGGCAAAGCCAAGTCCCATCTTGGCATGTGCCTTCGGCTCTAGACACTCCTTGGGCGCTGCCGTTGCCATATGCCTACATCCACTTTTACTATAAAACTCCCAAACATCCCAGTCTCTCTCTCTCCCCCTCCTTGTGCCTGTCCCCGCTTTCCCTCGTACTTTACTTAGTGATTGGAGTTGCCCTCTTCCTTTTGCGCATTCCCACCTCCTTCAAGCTCCCTCTTCAGCGACAAGCGGCATCACTAATTGCTTTTTAGGGTCTCTTTTCTGCTCTCTGTTCAAAATTCATGGGGCATTCCCTGGCCCTATTATGCTCCTTACTGAACCTTTTCAGCTTCTTTTACAAACTTAGCACTTTCTTTGCTTCTCTTANTTTTTTTTTGGGGGGGGGAGTGTGGGGCGACGGGGAGGCCAAGAAGGCCTCCTCCCTCTACAATCCCCCTCCCTGCCAGAAAAGCACACGCACGGGCCCACCTCCCATTGAATGGCAGGCTTTGTGCAGGGAATTTCCGGAACACAGCCCAAGGCTGGAGGCGCAGTGTGAGTGGAGGGGCTTTGGGCAAGGAGCCTCCCTTAAGCCCACCCCATTACCACGGTCACTGTTTGCCCTGGGCTCTCTAAAAGGACTATTGTTGCCTGTTGCCAGGTATTCCCTAGCAACACTTAAGCCAAGCTGCCTTCTCTATTTATGGCAGAAACTTTTCAATGGTCTCCAAAACACGTGCTTGTCAACTTCAGAGAATACCTTCAAACAGACTCAGAGGGGGAAAAAATAATCCCAAGTGCTTGCTTTAGTTGAAATATGTGTGTTGGGGGTGTTTTTCGATTTCTTGTCATTTACCTTGGATCAGGAACCCAAACAATTGCAATCTGAAAAAAAAAGATCCCTCTCCATCACCTTCTCCCAGCTCCTGTCCCCTGAACTGCTGAGCCTTTCCACTGGCAGGTGGTTTGGGGAGCATTTATTAGATGGATGAGCCTTTGCTACACTTGGAAACCTTTTGCACAAAAGATTGATTAATTATTTTGAGGCAGATTTTGATTTCTTTGTGTGTGCCAGAGCCCTTACAAGAACCACCATACTACTTGTGTTGTCTGCTTGCAAATGACCTGTTACCAAGAAGGGTATAGGGTTGGGAAGGGGGACAGTAATACACCTGTACAGCATAGACATAGCACCACTAAGTTACATCCCCAAGCAGCTGAGGTAATCAAGTGTGGTGGATGCTGGGTTTCAATATACACATGTGTATTTATTCCAGGAAGGCCATATATCCATGCTTGCATATCTGCAGCCAGTTTGTCAGCTATAGACAGTCAGTGATCCAGTCAAGTTAAAAAAAGGAATCTGCACTTCGGTGATTGAGTGTAATGACGTGACAGAAAAGCTCTTTACAGCAAGTCTCCCTTGACAGAAATAATCTTTGTTCTTTGTGCGCCATGTTACACAGAGGGTTCCAGCATAAACCAGTGGTTTTGCTTACTATCATCGTATTACTTGCAAACTGTTACTGTTACAATGCCGTAAAATTATTGTCACTGTTAGGAAAATCTTATCAGAAAACCAGAAACTGTAATCAAGGCCAGTATTTACAGAGACAGTTAAAGCAATGTGGTACTCAACTTACAGTGAATTTCAAGGGACCTTGAAAATTGCTGAGCTGCCCACCCATGTATCCATGATATCCCCTGCCATGGAGGATAACACGCAGATGGAGTGTCAGCATCATGTCTGGAGTAATAATCTGAAGTTTTCTATGTGCAAATTCACACTGTGTTTCCTGATATCCTTTAAAGCTTTAGTATATTAACATGATGTCCTGGCCGAAGGACTCATTTCTTAGCTGTACCCTCCAAGCTGCTGTGATGGGCCTCAAAGCTGAACTTCACAGAACCATGCAGGAGGCCAGCCTGAGGCAGCTGCCTGTGGTATGAGCACCATGGAGCCCTTCAGAGCTGAAGCAAAGCCCCAGTGGTGAAATGCAACTGGTACTTTCAAATAGCCTTAGGTCTGACTGTCAGGGAAATACTGTGCTGCCTTTTGCTACTCTCTCTCTCCACAGTAGATGGCCAAGGTCAGAGTTGCCTCTCTTGTTTTGAGCCAGAAACTGAACATATTGCATAGATGATATTCATTCTGGGTGTGATTTTGGGTTGTGACTCTCTGCTGAACTCTGTCAAGGTTATAGGAAGATCAGCAGAGCATATAATGACATAGTAGTTCTCTTTTATGACCTGTGAGTATGGAAGCTACTTGCTCAATGAAAGTGGCTCTTCTTTCAAAATGACATGCACATTTTATGATAATACAGCTGGTCCCAAACATGTGTGCCAGTGTCTCCCCAGAGAAGTAAAATACAACGTACCTGTCTATCTGCCACTGGCCCTGGTGCTTCTGCATTCCCATCTGCCATGGAATAGTTCCTGCTCTCAGCTCAGCCTTCAAAACTCAGTTTTGTTTCTGTTCCATAGAAGTACTGTAATTAGAAGATGCTAAATTTCCTCTGTGAACATATTCCCCTGTAGAGCTTGATGTTATAGTGAATATAAATGGTTTCATGAAGTGAAAGATTAGGGCTGTTTAAATAATTGCTGTAATTGAAAATATGTGTGTTATTATCTCTCAAGATATTTTAGATTAAATTAATGAAGTTCACACCTGGAGGAGCAGATATTAACCCTTTATGTGATTCTGATTCCTTAACTGGGTAACCTGAAGCTTAGATTTCAAGTCCAACCTCTATAACGCAACTGTTCTTTGAAAAATACTTTGTCTTAGCCCCTGATATTTATTCTATTAATCTGGATTACAGTCGTTGGCTTAAAGCAAATACAGCAAAACCTGGCAGCTTGGTCTGTGGAAAGTCAGCCTATAGTTCCTATTACAACCAATAGAGTATACAAGGCATAATGGAGATTTCTGTCTTGTCTTGCATTTAGTTAGCAACTATATTTCAGAAGGCCAAGATTCCTGGAACATACACTGTTGTGCTTCTGCATGATGAGGCAGTGTAGAAAACAGGCATTCTTATTCCTGCAAAGTCTCCCCCAAGTTCTTAGCTATTTTAGTCCTATGACCCCATTTAACTTATCTTTAGCATATAAAGGTGCTCAAATAACTTTAGAAAAGGCATAGAGAAAAGGCTACTCTATAGAGGGACTGATCACTCAATACTTTCTATTTATTTACAAGAGTTAAATTCTAATTCCTGTCTTTGCAATTGACTGGCATTCATCTTAAATGTGATTCTGTAAGCTGGGCAAAAATGATCATTCCCAAGTGAATGGAGTGATACAACTCAAGTGAACAAAGTGATACAACTCTAGGCAAGCTGTTCTTCTGTGGACAGGCCTACCTAGAAAGAGATGTGATCATCTCTGCTTGCCTGTGTCAAATTATACAATCTTGACTTTCAAAAAACCCCCATAAAAATAGTGTTGCAACTGTCAGCCACTGTTTGCCAACAGCCAGTGTGATTGTTCATTACACCTATTTTGAATAAATGATCTATTAGCTGAGATATTCACTGTGTGTTGTTTGACAACTAGTCACTGATATATATTCCAATGCTTCAAGTAATTCTAGTGCAGATTTTTCAGCTTCCGATGAAATTGATCTCGTCTCAATGACATGTGGAAAATTGCACACTTGTCCACATTCTTGAATTTACAAAATTCACTTTCCCTCACATCAGAGGAGAGGTCTGGCTTAAGTAATTATCAGATTCCAAAACACACTAGCATGTGCCTTGCACATGCATGTAAAAGTCTCTAACTTCCCTAAAACTTGAATCCCCGTGCTTGAACTCTGGCCCTGCAGGAGTGCTGAGCCATCACTGAAAACTGTGTCTTCCTGGAACACCTGGACTACAAAAAGCTACCGTGAGAGAAGCTGGAGTGATTCTTATCCCTCCTATGTTGATATGCAAGTCATTCTTGGAACGTAAACTCTGCTTACCAGTTAAATTTATTATGTATGCAAACTGATGATGACCTCAGTGTGGCATGTCCATATGAACATAGCTTCTGTCTCTTTCATACTGCCAAGTCATCCAGTTTCAATGAGAAGGACTCATTTTTTTCAATATTTTCTTTAGTGTCCATCCTTATGGTTGTTGCACACAGACCACAAACACAGGTAGACAAACACTGCCTAGGAACTTATGGTGTATGAAATGCTTTGGCACTCATTGATAAATCAAAGGAAAGAAACCTGACCTTTCCCTGGCAATAATCAATGGCAATATCTGAGCTGCACCTCAGTCAAACCTTTTCTGAAGGTTGAAACAGCATAAATTATCTCCCCATCTCTCCTGTTTCTTCTCCCTTCTCTGACTGGGAAAGAAAGATGCCAAAGTACTTCAAAAGACCTTGTTCTAGTATACTTCCAATTTGTCTGGATCAAAGGTAATATGCTAAGAAACCTAATAGACAACTCATCTTCTCATCTGTATTCCCATTTGATTTGTAGATGTACATGCTTCATGTCAAATGTGAAGCTGACTCACTCAGATAACTGGGAATATGACAAAATTTGTGAAAGAACTTTTCAAAAACTGCCTAGTAATTCTGAGTGTTGAGGGAGAGATACCTTGAAGGAGCTTGGCTTTTGGAAAGTATTGAAAATCTCCTTCAAGAAAATTAAACTCTTGGATACCCAGACACCATGATCCAGACTCTTAAGATCTTGGTCCAGTTCACCATAAAGCAACAGTTAAGACCCTAAGGTTGCTAAACAGAAGAGACAGAGAGATGGTGACCAGAGTGAAATCAGGTTGAACTCATCACACTGCTTAGGGGGCAGTTGGCTGTCTCACAGGAAGCACGTCTGACATTTGTCACAGTTGGTTCCAGCAGAAAAGCCAAGGACATGGCTGTTGGGGAGATTCTGTGTTCCTCTTAATGCCATTTTATAGAGGGGGTGGTGGAGGTCTGATGCCAATGGGCATCCTTGTCTTGCTCCCATCCAAGTTACTATCCATATGAATGTGAAGGTGAAGTTCCACTCACACAGGAAGCAACTAAGGATGCTTTTAGATGACCATTCATTTTTTGTTGACTTTTTCATCTTTTTCATAAAGACCTATGGGCTCCCAGACAAAATTTTTCCTCTGTATAGACCTGCTCTGGTCCTGTTTTTATCATGTGGAAAGTGTGTACTTTTTCTGCTTCCTGACTTCCATGAAGTCAAAGAGGAGTCCAAATTAGACTTGGAGACACCATCCATCTGAGAGGACCCAAAAAGATTTTCGGAGGCACCGGCAAGCCTGGGAGCTAGAGGCCATGGCATGCTGAGAGTGACAGGGCTCCCCACTGCTGCCTTTGCTTTACCCCCCGAGTCAGGAGAGTGGGTGTTTTACACAGGCCAATGATCCTATTGCAGAATTAGGTTTTTACCTCTCTGAGACACAGCATCTTCTAGTAACAAGTGATATCTGACTGTCCTGCCTAACCTCTGCTTTGGGGCTGATAACCACGGGCTAGCAGACCACCACTGAAAAGTTGTTGACCCTGATCTAGTCCACTTCTTTGTCCTGAAGGCAGTGCCAGCTACACAAACATTCATAGATTAATAGACTTAAATGCACAGCAACACTATCATACCTGTGCAGCAGTGTGCTCACACCTGATTTTATTTATTTATGTATGTATTTGAGGCAAAGATTAGTTTAAAACCTACAAAATAGTAAGACACCCACAGCACATATCTGGGTTGGCTCTTGGCATAAGGATGAAAGTATGTTTAAGGAGAGAGGAGGGTAAATGCTCCTTTGCTTGAAAGAGTTCATAGCTGGACTTATTCTGTTCTTATTCCATTCTTATTTGAGTCTCACATTAGTAGGAAACTGCGATGGCTCTGAGTCTTCAAGTTGCATGTTATATATTACCTATTTGTATACAGTATTAAAAATGTTTCTTTAAGCAGATGCTCCCTAACAGGTTGGGCTCTGAAGTCAAAGCAAGGAGGATTTTACTGTTGCCTACAGTGGGACCAGAGAAAGTCCTTCTTCCCAAATAGCTTGGAGACACCTCAAGCTTCACTCTGGACATTGACTCAACTGTGATGTAGTTGCCTAAGTCTGGATGGAGAGAATCACTTATACTTGCACTTAAATATAGAACTCTGAAGGCTTTCTATAATCAGGGTCTCAGTGCATTATGAACAGGACTAGAAGATATTGTTCATGAGGACTCAGTATTACTATGAAGGTTCAATATGTAGTAACAGTGTTTAAAGTTTCCAAGCACTTCCATAATAATAACAATAATAATTGTTATGATGATGGTGATAATAATAATAACAACAATGTCCAGGATGGACATGCAATGTGCCCTTCTAGTTCTCACCCTGTCATGGCTACAAAAAAACAGAAACCAAAACTAGAGGAATTATTAAACTGAATGTGATGGCAGCCAGCTAATACCAGAAATCTTTTTGGTCATGACTGAATTATTTGGATTGTATCTAAGAATCAGTAATGGTAACAGGGCCATTTTTAGATTATTGTACAATTATTTTTCATAAGATAACTTCTATTTGAAATACTGATGCCGTCTGTAGCTCTGTCCTTGTTTTTCTTATCTACATTTATTGTATTGAAAACAGCCTCATAAACAGAAACCAGATTTTCCAAGATGAGTCTCATCAGGACCAATGTTTTTTTTAAAAAAAAAGTTTATAAAGCAGTTATTCTATAGACAACTTTTAACTGGATGCAGATCTAGTTGAAGTCTATAAATAAATCCTCATAACCTATTCCTGTATAGAAACTGAAATGAAGACAAAGCTTTTGCTTCAAAACCTGCTTAGATTTTCAGATTTCATTTATGGCATGGGTTTCCAAAGATTAACTTTTCTCTTTCAAACTGCATTAATAGCATTAGGCCTCAATTAATCAGATTCAAAATTTGGAAACAAAGAAAGTATTTTGTCCCTACAATCACTGAGAGGCCATATACTGGGATCTTTTCTTACCAGCCTTTTTAATGATTATTTCAGTCCAGAATTTTTTTTAAAGGAACCACTAAAATCAGGGCTTTGAATTTTGTAAATGAGCCTCCTGCCCAACGCACTTCTCAGCAAGATAAGGACAGAATGGCATTTGCAGAAATGTTTAGCTATCTCTCTAACAATCCTGCTTGGTGTGGGCCCCTTGGTAACAGCTTGGCAAATCTGCAAAAGGAATGCGACTATATAGTTTGTGTGTGGATTGTTGAGTCATTATAGCCTCCAAATTGCACAGCAGATCATTAATCATAGGCCAAGATAGGCAATCACTGCAGAAACCTGATGAAAAGGCTCCAGAATAATGCCTGCTAAATCATGTTTAACATGCAGACCTTGCCTGTGCAGATATGGAAAGGGGGAGGTAAGGAAAAAAATTATTCCCCTTTTAGGAAAGAAAACTTCTACTTATCTTTGATTTGCATTCAGCCCTCCCTCAATAGTCCTTAAGCCTGTTATTTAATTCATTTTGGTGCCAGGTCCCATCACAAAGCAAAAACCCTAACCAAGACCTATGCAGTCTATGACCTCCAAACCCCCTGTCTTTTCTTGTCAGTTCTATGTCATTTGTGCAGTTGAACTCCACCAATTTGAAATGCTGACCTCTTCCATAGACAACCTTATTCTCCTTGAGTGAAAGAAAGGGCCAAGGCCTACAAACCACTCAAGCGAGAGATGGCAAGAAAAGAGAAAAGTGGTTGACTCGTAAATCAATTTCCACAGCCCACCCAAAACCCAAACGAACAATAACGACGGTATTTTTTAAAACTTGTGTTGTTGTGGTTTTCTTAATTGAGCTTATTCTCTTCAGAGAAGGTTTTACGTGAAGTAAAATTGTTTGTTCAGGGTAGAAAATTAGGCGAGATGCTGCTCACGACCCACTTCAAATCAGGGTATATTTATATCAAACCTCCATTCCCACCTGTCATCCCCACAGAAAAGGAGCACAGCCTCACAAACAGGTCTTTGTCCATGCTGGAAGAGGTGGCAATACCTAAACATTTGGGGCATAAATGTTCTCTTGGTCCATGCAGTACCAGTATGTGGGAAAAGTGATGCCACAGAGCCTGCCCACGTGGAGGCAGCTGTGCAGCTCTGTCTTTGGGCCCTGCCAGCCCTGCATGTGTGTCTGTGGCCCACACCAAGCACCCGGTGTGCTGCGAGCAGCGAAGGAACCTGCACAAGTATGGGCTGCATCAAGCCAAGCGTAAGCATTGTACAGCACAGACATGCAAGCAAGCATGCAGGCACAGGAGTCAGCTAGAAGCCTGCCACCACACAGTAAGATAAATTTTTAAAGATCTATATTCACTCCCTGGGGGTCTGATTCTGCCTATGTTATTCTCTTAGGAAGGTTTCCTGCTCCTCAGGTGGTCTCACTGAATTCAATAGCTGTGTCTTTGAAGAGCAGATGCAGAAATTGCCTGAAGCACATCATGCCCCAGGGCCCCATCCCCACTAGCAGCTTTACATTTTTCAGAGGCCTAGATCTGGCTGTGCTGTTGCACAGTCACATCTATGGGTTTAAGGCTGGGGCATCCTTAAAGAGCACTGCCCATAGGAAATCGCTCCTCTCCCCTGTTAGGCTGGTGATTCTCAGCCCTGCTCTCCCAGGATCATAATCCTCTGGTGCTCAGGATGACTAGTTAGTCTCTATCAGCAGAGGCAGGTCCAACCCTCAGGTTGAACATATCATATGAATCTTTTAAGTTTTCTCATTGATTGGGTTGAATTTTAAATACATGCAAAGCCCAGAGTCACAGCATATTTATACAAGTCCATGGCAGACAAAATCTCTGGGATGTTACCGCCTTTGGCTCCTCAAGTCCTTGAACCATACATCACTGAAGGTGGTATTAGCATGTGCTCCCCTCTTCTTATTTTTTTTCTTTCAGCCTCTGGCATTGGCCCTGTCTGAACTCTTCAAATCTTCTGTCCAGCCTCACTTTCTTGAAACAGAATGATGCTACTTTGTGATCTGAAAATTCTTGATACCTTAGAAGCAAAATACAGTGTGATGTTATAAAAGTAGGAAAGTTACTCCATCAGAAAAAAGTACCTCCAATGGCAGACTAACTACTCCAAAGAGCCTGACCTATTGCACTGGATTTTCTCTAAATTAATGTGAAAATGCTGATGGAATACAGTCAGTGGGAGGGGTTCCTCATCTGGGAGAGCAGATGCTCCAAAGGTATTTGCCTGTGGAGCCTGCTCAGCCAATGTGCCCCCATCAGGTCTGTGCCTGCTTGGCCTGGGGCTTACTGCCTCCAAACTCTTGGGCAGAAGGGAGATTTGGAGCTGTTTATCCCACTTGACCCTCCATCCAGATGACCTTCCATCATCTGGGGCCAGCTGATGCTAAGCAGTAAATTAAATTCAGTGGCATGCTGTCTCAGTTTTCAATGGTGTTTTAGTGTGAGCGTCGGAGTCCATAGAGCAGAGCTCATTACACGCTGCTATAGCAGCTGGAGCTGAGGGGAGTGTCAAGCTCATTACCTTTCATAATATGCCCACCGATAGAGCTAGGTGTGCTGGAGATGGATTTGTCAGAGGCCAGCACTTTTGTTTGGGGGTGAAGCATTGCGTTAATCTGACAGGCAAGACTCCACATTATACAAAAGGAATAATTCAACAGGAAACAGATGCATGTGGATAAAAATTAGTTGATGTTTTTGCAACCCGCACCTCTGAGTGCAGCATCTGCAGCAAGAGAAAGAACATATCCTCTCCTTCCCCAACTCTTTTCCTCAGCAAACCAAGGCTTATGACAAAGTTTGCAAAGTTTGACTCCAGTTCAGTGAAATTCTTATGTGTTACTGAAGTTTTCAGCAATAATTTTGTTCGTTTTCTTGGTCAGCTGTGTATGTCATTGTGAAGCCCAACAATTCAGAAATTATTTTGCTCCTCAATGTGCAAAGTAATACACCAAAACTTGTATTTGACTACCCTTCTTAGTATTTTAGCTCATTCTTCTGTGCAAAGCTAACCTTCCAACACTGTTTTGTTTGGAAAGCATTGCAACATATTTTAATATTCAGTGTGCACTCACCTAATTTGTTGTACTGCAGATGAAATGTCACATGCCTGTAAGGGAAAGAAAATGGCAAAACTAGAGAATAAAACTGGTGATATCAGTCTTTCTTTCTGGCTAGATAAAGCATATCTCAAATCCATCCATTAAAATCTAGATCACTGGGGGAAAAGAACCTCAGGTGTATAATGATGAAGTCAGAACAGGGTCTACAGAGAGTTCCTTGCTGGCCTCTGTCCATACAGTACAGCAGTGGACAGCTGAACTGACAAATTCAAGAATAACCCATTTGTCATAGACTGTCTTCCTGGGAGCTTAATTTCTTAAGATTTTTAAGGATAAGAAGCTGTTTCTGAAATTCTGAGCTCATTAGTACTTACTGTTTATGGCCACTGGATTACTGATGGTGTACAGTGTCTCTGCTAGAGGATCAATTATAGTTTACAGAGCTAGAAGGAGGTGGGCTCAAGGGAATGTACTGACAGTGTACACCTTGTCCTTTCAGTGCCCTTTGATTCACATTTCACATATCCCTGTTAAAAGAAGTAGGCTGCTGGTTCATAGGCAGAAACCTTACAGAGGCCCATCACTGAGGCAGATAATTTTAATTTCCTAGTTTCTTAGAAAAGTTGGTGACAAGGATATCTGTGAGTAGTCTCAATTACAGCAGTAGCAGTTAGCAGGCATAGATTTAACAGTGGTGTTAATAAGGCACATGCTCCTGGTCATGTCTCACAGAAGTACTTGTTCAGTCCTTGTTTCTTTTCATGCTGTGGTGTCATCTGGCACAGCAAGATCCTTGTTTGGGTTATTTAATTGCTTCTTTGCCTGCCTTATGCAAACTACATTTGTAGCTGGGGCTGACGTGGGCTTCTGGGCACTCGGACCCACGACTGCACTGCATTTAGTAAGCACTCTGCTCTCCCTGTAGGCAGTATTTCACAGTCACCCAGTGACTTTATTCAATTTGCTGGTCCCCAATGTTATTGTCACTCTGCATCATTTACCAATACAATTTTCACAAACAAAATTAGTCATTGCAATGTAGGTGTATGGAAGCTGTCCCACTCTGGAAGGATTCATTAAAATTCCCATAATAGTCTCCTTGTCAGAACTCTTGCCTGCTGTCTGGGAAGTATTTCAACAAGTCTGTCCTACTGTTGTGTTAATTAAACATTGTTCTATTTATAAATGCTCCATTGGTCAGTAGCAGTTCCCCACACAGAGAGAGAGGAGTAGTGGTAACTAAAAGTGAAGTGCCAAGGAGACGGGATTTGGCCATACACAGAAGCCAAGGGACAGCCCAGACTGAGCAGAGTGGCCTTTGGGGGCCTGTCATTGTTGTCATTATCTGCCCCTATGGCTGCAGTGGTGTTCTGACATGAAACTTTGGAGCAGGGGAGAAGGGAAGGAGGCTCGCTCACTGCTGTCCCCAGCAGCTGTTTTATTTCTGTTAGTCTGTACATCATAAATACTTCACAGTGATTGACACAGGGTGTTGAAGAAGGTGCAAATATATCTGGGTTCAGAAGGAGGCCAGGTAGGTGAATGAAGGATAAAGCCGTCATCCTCCTGTGCTTGTTTCACACTCCTGCCAGACTCCTCTACAAGCCACTTGTGCAAACACATGCCTCTTCTGACATATGCATAAATACAAGGAGAGGGACCTTTGGGAATGCTGCTGGGTTCTATGGAATAATCTCCTGGGGCTGGCACTGCTTGGGTCTCAGGAGTTATCTGCCCAGCACTGCTCTTTCTATACACTTTCATTTTGCTCACCAGCAACCCTGCTCTGTGCTGATGTTCTGCCCAGGCTTACATGGCACAATGGTTTGGTATGGACCCTCCCTTCCTTTCATGATTTCTATGGCTTTCTGCCACAGCATCTTGTATGGCATCCTGTAACACTGCAGGTCCATTGCCATCCTCATTTCTGCACACATAGAGACAATTGCCATCATTTTTACCCATCTACAGCCTTGATGGCCTTGGAGATGGAAGTTGGCCACCATCCTCACCAGCAAGTCCCTAAGAGACAGAACCCAAACTTTTGGTGAAGACCATGGGGATTTAGATTCAGGTAGATAGTATCTGCAATTAGATGCTTCTGAAGGTTTTGTCTGTGCTTTCTTCTTAGTTTGCTCATCTCCTTCCAATCCACATTTTTCTCCATATACTGTGGTAGTAAGAGATGTGAGAGTGTCTGCATGAAGATGTTTGAAAATGGGCATTTACCCTGGAAGTTGATTCAAGGCATAAACCTCAAGCTGGTGAAGTCCCAGAGATGGGAAGCATGAGACCAAAGAAATGAAGGAGAAGGAAGCAAAAAAATTGAGAACAGAAATTATGAAGTCCTATCAGGCTCATCCATAGACATCTGTCTGTCTAGAACCTTAACTGCTGCTAAATTAAAACTTCAAATCCTCAAACATGCAAAATCTGTGAGAACCACCCGAAACTATGGAGTTCATATGAGCAGCAACACAACCAGGAAGAGATGGAAGAGGTAGAGTTGTGCTTTTTTTGATGTGGCACTGTAAATGGCTCAAGGTTTATAGCTGGGCAGGTTCACATGATGTGCATGAGATATAAATGGGGTTTGATACTAAAGTTAAAACAGGATGACCCAAAATATGTCCTACTGCCTGTTTTTCAGACTTTTGGATCAACTGCTACAAATGGTATTTGGATAGCATGGAAGTGTGTATACACAAATACTGCTTAGAAACTTCAAAAGTCTTAGGACTTTAAAGAACATCCTTCATCTGAAAGTCCCAAAGGATAATTATTAATTACCAGTCACCCTTTCTTGTAGACCAAAAGTCTGATATTGTTCCATTTATTGTTTTAAAACTATTGCTGTCCCACAGTGACACAATAGTGGATGTAGGAAGGACTGCAGATACTGTGTCAACTTCTACCATCATTTGCTGCTGTGTCCTGAGAGATGCAAAAGTGAAGATCTCTGATACAGAGAGACACTAAAGTATGGGGTTAAATATAACCAACATTTAAGCAGGCAGGTTCACTTCCTGCCTTGCTCAGGAAAAACCTCCATCTCGCTCTTGCAGGTCCTTGACAAAGCAGGGTGGGGAAACTCCCTGTGCTATTGCCTGGGCTGTGCTTGTCCTGGATGTGATGCAGGACTTTGCTCTCCTGTGCTGTCAGTCGGGCACGTTTCAGAAGCACCGTGTTCACTTCTACAAGTGCACACATGAATTATTATTTACTCTATAGCAAATCAAACAAATTCCCTCTCCTATTCAAAGCAAACCGCAATGATAAAAGAGGGCTGACTTCCACTATTGTCAGCACCAGTTAATGTCTTCCCCTGACTTGACTGTCTTTATTTCACAGGTGGCTTTTTTTTCTTTTTTTTTCTTTTTCATTTGGAAATGTCATCACCACTTAATTAGCAATGCATTGTTACCTGAAAGTAAGAGCAAGCCTATCTTAGGCCATATGGCAGCATTTTAATCTGCACTGTCATGGTATAATCCTGTCAAAATGGCTTCCCTTTTCAGTCAAAACTGCATTTCACACTTTACTAGTATGGGGCTTTTCCTTTCCTGTTCCAAAGTAATATAGTCCTGCCAGTGCAGCAAGTGCAAATTAAAATAGCCCCAAGCTGTGACCAGGAGCAGGAGGGGAAAGTGAGCAAGAGAGTGGTATGACTGGTGGGGACAGAAGAGGATCCCTTCTCCAAACTGGAACCTGTGCTCTTTCTGTGATCTGCTTCTGTGAAATGGGACCAAATGAGTTTGGGCTCTGTTTCAGAAGACAATCCCCACCAAGGGCCTGGATTATGCCACTGGGGCTGCTTATAGCAGTCTTTGTGAAGTTTATCTTTCCTTCTCCAGTGCTATTGGGAGTTTATAAAAACAAGCAAGAAAGCTACATGTTGCTGCAAAGTATGAGTAACCAACAGAAAACTTTGCAACTTGACTGCTGTAGTTGTTTGCAGGGTCTAAGAGAAGATTGAAGCACATGGCCTGCTGGGTGACATTTTCAAAGGAATTTTACTCCCAAGCAATTTCCAGGCAACATACTGATGTTTACTCTGATATTTTAAGATACGTAACTGTCCCTTTCTGGGTATTAGGTGAAGAACAAAAACTGGATTGAATCTGTTTGAAGTGGGATAAAAGGAAACATGGATGCCTAGAAAAATAAGGCAGACTATTAGTATACTCTGGCTCTTCCCAGAGCACCTTGCGCAAAAGCAGAGTCTGGGTCAGAGAGCCCCATCTGTCTTTCCAGTTTTCTCATGTTTTCCCAATGCTGCCTATCCCCAGGAACCTGAGAGGAACTACTGAAGGTCTCTCTTTAGCACTTGTGAATCTTAGCCTAAAATGGATTGAGTCAGGGCGAAATCATAGCCAGCAATGAATCTAGATAGCTTCAGTCCATGATCAATGGACTTAGTTTCCCGTCTCTGAACTGTTACTCATCTTTTATCCATCTTTTCCCTCTGTAATTAGAATACTAAGTACCAGGTTGCCATATAGAGGGAGAAAAGGGATCTCCTGGAACTTCTCCCCTCTCCTTTTGGTTGCTGGTGTTTCCTCAGGACAGAAGTCTCAGAGCCAATGAAAGTCTTAATGCCCACTAGGGCTTTTCTTTTGTTTACATCCTTCTGGGGCCACATCTGGCTCCAAAGTCAATGGAAACACTCGCCTTCTCTGAAGGAGGGCAGCAAGTACCATGTGACCTGGATGTACTGTGCTGCTCCAGGGTGCGCATGGGATGGAGGGCTGGGGGTCCCGTCCCCGAGGTTAGAGTTTCTTCCTCATGGAATATGTAGGAATCACATAGCTCTCTATCTATCCGTGGGCAAAGTCTGAACTGTATTCCTGTGTAAACCCTGGACACCTCAAATGAGGTTTGGAGATACTTCTTTTCTTCAGTCGGTTTGTATGTTGCTGGAATTTAGTTTTTTCAACGTATGTATAAATACTACAGTGCACAACAGTACTCTTCCCCACTCCTTACCACCCAGCAGAAAGCTGGCTATAGAAGCTGCACAGTGCTGATCTGGTCCTTAGCAGATATTAACATACACATGTGTTTGCAATGAGACAACAAAGGCAACAAGGGGGAAAAAAAGTATTTAAGTGATGGTCTGAGGCTTTGCTTACAGAAAGAGAAGGACCAGAGCCCTCTTGTTATTTAATTAACTGGTAAAAATACATGCTTCAGGCAGAAAAGTCGGTCTAGATATTCACTTACAGAAATGAACATCAGTGCAGAGGCTTTAAATATTTTAGTGTCCTTGTCAATAGGTATTTAACTAGGGAAGGATTCAAGCGAGTGGTTAGTGGATCTGGCTAGTTAAAGGTATACATTTGAAACACATTTTCCTAAAAAAATACGATGAATAAGATAGCTCTGGTGCTATGCATGAGCACAACTTCTCTGACATGAGGTGCTTCAGCCCAGCTGCAGGTCAGCCACACTGGACATCTGCATGGCTATGGACATGGAAACTTAGAAGTGAGACTGGAGGGAGAAGGAAGCGAAAAGTGATAACAGCTCTGCTGTGCTACTGTTTCACCAGGTACCTCGTGTGCTTTGCAGGACTGCTACGGCAACAAGTTGAGAGTGCAGAGAGGCAGTGTGAGTGTATGTCTGTGAAGGTCCTGAGGGCAAATATAATTCTAGAGCATGAAACAGAAGGATGAATAACAAGTGAGAACATCCAGCTGCAGGTCTTTCCCCGTTCTTTTCCCAGCTTTTGGATGAACTGCAAAGCCAAGAGGGACTGTTAACTGCCTGGGCCTGTCCATTTGTCTCTCTCTCTTTACTTCTCTGTCCTCAAACCCTCCTCCCTCTCCCTCCTGCAGCTCTGGAGGGTGGAGGTGCGATTCGCTATGCCCGTTTTTTATTTCCAGCACGCTTGACAGGCTGGGCAAGGAAGGCGTTAATGTTTTCTGACAGGCCCCCTCTAATTGTTGGAGCTTTTCTTCTCTGCCTTTTCTGTGAAATTCTGACTTAGGCGAGCAGCATAACAAAATGCTCTGGCATTGAAATGTGCGCTTGCACTACACTGGGCTCGGGGAAACAGCATTATTCATGAAGATTTTCAGCTGTTTTTGTCTTTTAACTAACCTTTGAGTTTGATCAGAGGCTAGCCGGGCTCCCTTTCTCAAAAGGCGGTCTTGGCAACGCGACAATGGAGCCAAACTGTTTTCCCTGTTAAAGAGATAACTATGCCGTTGAGTTGGTACATGGGGGAAATTAATCTTCAGGCGCATACAAATGATAGCTTTACCTCGGTCTGCAATAGCCTGCATGGGATTATTAATAGGAAGGGGCTAAGGAGCAGGAGAAATTCAGACTGGGGCAGGGAATTTAAAGAAAAAGAAATCCCAACTCCAAGCCCATCATCCCTTTTGATTGTATAAAGCCTGCGATTGATTCCTCACCACTTGCCTTTTGCAGCAGGAATTAGCCCCGCATTGTGCGGGCTGACACGCTAAGAGCGAGTCCGCTTGGGAGCAAGAAGTTGCTGCGCGCTGGGACGAACCGGGGTGGCGGCCGCCGGCGGAAAGGAAGGCGGGTGGGAGGGGGGCGCTTCTCCCGGCTCCCCTTTCCAGGAGGCGAGGCGCGGGGGGACACACAGAATCCCCACACACTTCAAACCGAGCTAATCCATGAATGCACTGAGTAATACGCGCTGCATTATGGAGCAGCGCGCAGCAGCGAGCCGGGGCGTCCTGTGTGTGTGTGTGTGTGTGTGTGTGCGTGTGTGTGTGTGTGTGTGCGTGTGCGTGTGTGTCCCTGCTCATGGCCCCGCCCGCCTCGCCTTGGGCAGGTGCCCTCTCTCCTCGCATGCTGCCGGCCCCGGTCNGGGTATTGGGGTGGGGGGCTCACCCGGTCATAGGAGGGGTCCCTGCACCCTCCGGCCGCAGCCTCAGGTGCCGCATCTGCCCAGGGAGCAAACCGGCCCTGCTTGGACTGGGGGTCCTGGGGGTCCGGTGGTCGCTGTGCGCGTCCCCGTCTGTATGGCGGTGCCGGAGCCGTTCCCGTGGGAAGCCCCGCGGGCTCCCGCCGCGCCGCCGCCGCCGGGATAAAGGCTAAGGCATGACACGCGCGGGGACAGCGCTGCCCGCTGCCTGCCCGGCCCCTGCAGCCCCCTCTATACCCCTGCGAGCCTGCACACAAAAGGCAGGACCAGCGCCGCGGGGATGGGTGTGAGGGGGGAAGAAAAAGGGAAAAGAAATGGGGAGAGAAGGAGCGGGAACCAACAAACAAATAAACAAATTTTTTTAAAAAAGGAAAAAAGACAGGAAAAAAAAAGATTTTTAAAAGAGGTATGGAGCCCTGGGCTTCCCAAAGGCTGGTGCTCGCGGGGCTGAGCGCAGGTCGGCGCCTCTCCCCGCGGGGAGGGTGCGAGAGGCGGTCTGGGGGTACAAGTGGGCTCTCCAGAGTGAGCACATCCCTTTGCATGGGCAGGGCCAGGGAGGCTTCTCACTCCACTCTCACCTGTGCGGGAGGCGGGGGAGGGCGCGGAGGCTCCGCGGGGCCGGCGCTGCTCCCGCGTGCGGAAAAACCTTTGGGCAGAGGAGGCGCCCGTGGGGAGGCGGCAGCGGTGGGGCAGGGATGGCGAGTGAGAGGAAACCCCACGCCGCGGGGAGGCTCCCGCCGGCTTTCTCCCGGCTTCGAGGGCGCAGATCTCGCAGGAGAGGCGGGGGGCAGCGCTGCCCACCTCCCCGGCCCACTGCGGCCGCTGTGAGTACCTCGCCATGCTACCTGGCGCTGCCCAAGGGTCTTGATTTGGGAGAGGAGAATGAGGGGCACACACTCTCGGAGAGGCATTTGTTAACTGGACGCTTTCCCAGCATTACTATAAATAAGTACATATGTAGATTAATAAATTAATCCGTGGCAGAGCAAACTTCATCTGCACATACCCCTCTCTCCACTTCTGTTCCCCCACGCCCCCCATCAAATCCTGAGTAGTTCTAAAACTTATACTTTGCCCGAAGAAGTCCCTGATTTATGGAGTTTACTAATGCTAACTGAATACTGTCTGTCAGGCATCGCTGAAAGGCTCTCCGCGCTAATACAAGAAAAGGCTTTGTGTTGCTAAGCGATTAGAGCAGATGTAATGAGATTTACCCCAATCCTGCTTTGCCCTTTCCCTATCTTCAGTAAAATTGTGTATGTGTGTTTTCTTTCTTTCTTTCTTTCTTTCTTTCTTTCTTTCTTTCTTTCTTTCTTTCTTTCTTTCTTTCTTTCTTTCTTTCTTTCTTTCTTTCTTTCTTTCTTTCTTTCTTTCTTTCTTTCTTTCTTTCTTTCTTTCCTTTTCTTTTTCTTTTTCTTTTTCTTTTTCTTTTTCTTTTTCTTTTTCTTTTTCTTTTTCTTTTTTCTTTCTTATCTTTCTGTCTTTTTCTCTTTTCTTTCTTGTCTTTCTGTCTTTCTGGAGGGGGCTGAGGGGAAAAGGAAGCGAGGAGGTGGCAAATTTCTGAGCCTGTCTTATATACATTGTAGCGAACAACAGCGTAACTTTGCCTTTAGTTTAATGAGTCTGGATATTTACTATTCAGAAGTGAGCAAAAAAGAACACCTGTCTACACAAGGAAGAGAAATTTCGCCTTTGTAAGAGAATGAAACATTATCCTAATGTTATATTCATAGCTATAAATTACTCGCTACACTTTCTTTGCATACCTTATCTGTACACTTGCAAAAGTGGGTAAATAAAAAGGGAGATGCTGTAAAGGGAGAGTGGATGGCGGCATATAACGGTTATTATTTTCATAACTAAACATTAGTTCCACGAGCGGTTAAAACAAAGAGTGTTTGTGCTAAAGTAATGAGGGATTTCGTGACCCCAGCGTGTCCCGTCCCCCTTCGTCCCGTCCTCTCCTCCTTCACTCCCCTCCTCCGATTAAATCACGTATTGATCATTTCAGGGGCTGGGGGGAGGAGGCGAAGGGGCAAATGTGTGTATACTTTTAAACCAATGCAGGAAGGACTCTACATTGTTATACGCATGTATCAATGTCCATGTGTACATATGCATATATAGTCACACATACACACACGCAGAAGGAAAATTCGGGGGTACTCCACCAAAGTTTTTCACTCTTCTTTTTTTAAAATAGCGCATGCCTCGGAACTCGACGGTACATTTGTAGCAGAGCTGGCTAGATTCTTCTTTTTAACTGTACACCACACTGGCTCTCCCCACTCTTTGTTGATTATTTTTCTTTTTTTTCTTTTTTTTTTTTTTTGTAAGATGCATTTTGCGCTTTGCTTTCCGCTTGGCTTGGTGCACGCAAACTGAATTTGCAAGTGATGCAGGAGCCAGGCAAAAGAAGGCGAATTCTGGTCACGTCCTTGCTAACTGACAACAAGCAGGCTAGCCAAAAAGAAAAAAAAAGCGGGGAATGGGGGAAGTGTCCAATTCCTATTTGAGTCTTGGTAATTGGGTACTTTTACAGGCAGATCACGATATTTGGGTAGAATAACAAGCTTAGAAAGACCCATGTTTCTAAGCTGCCACACATTTCTATCTATCTATCTATCTATCTATCTATCTATCTATCTATCTATCTATCTATTTATTTATTTATTTATTTATTTATATCTCCCTTCGCCTCTCGCTTCCCGTCTTCCCCGCGACGGTTTTATTTACCCAGCCACTATCTTTGCAGCAGCAACACAGCAGCCCGTGTTTTGGGTGGCGGCGCCTGTGCCATCCCCCGTGTTTTTCTACCCCGTTGGGTCAGAGCCGCGGAGGAGGACAGGGTCACACCACCGAAATGCGGGATGGAGCGCCCTCTTTTTTTAAGACTTGGGCTTTGGGGGGAATTCTTTAATGTGCAGTGATTTCAGGAAGGACAATTCAATCATTAATCATTCCCTCGCCTTTTGATTTGGATACACATTTGCAACACAGAAGGGCAAGAAAACAATGGTGATACCGCTAGATCTTTGCATATTTATGTAGAGATAAAGATATATATGTTACATCCATTAGATACAAACACTTTATATGCAGCTTAGCTCCGGTATAACATCAATTAACATTCTGTCCTTACATTCATCTTTGTCAATGGCAGAAAGAAAAAAATTGCATGCTGTAGGCAGCTGATCATTTTAATTAAAAAAAGTTTTATTACGAAACTAGTTTGTATAAAACAGGGTTATACAGGACCTTTGTAAGTTTGTAAGAAAACAGTAAGAAAAGGCAGTGGTGTAGGGATTTTTTTTGTTTGCTTGTGTGTTTTGTTTTTTTTTTTCAAAAGGCAGCATATAAAAACAAATGGCTACCGTTTTGCGTTTGGACAATAGCTGCATAAACTTTGTTCACTTTGAACATTGTTTAATAACATTATTAATACATTAACAAAGTTTCTATAAAGTAAGACACGTTGGTGCTAAAGTACATCTGGAGGAAATCCAAGTCCTTTACAAAACCACATACAAAAATGGCAGTTGTAAGGTAAAGTCGACTACAAGTCTAAACATGAAGAGGTAATAAGCATTACATATTAAAAAAGTATCAAGATATACACATTTTAAACCATTTGTACAAAACCTCTATAAATCTCTCTCTCTTATGTACAAAAATAGCTTAATATATCCCCAACGGGGTTAGGATAGATACAAATAGATTTTCTTTTCATAAAAAAATTCACCAAAAAAAAAAAAGATTGGAAGCATTCTATGATGGAAACGAGAGGAAAAGCCTGGAGCGAGGGGAGGGAGAGGCGCGGAGAGGAGAGGGGTAGACGGGGCTCCAGGGACTTCTTTGAGTACAGCATAGCTTAACTTCAGCATCTCCACAAACATCGGGAAATTAACTTTGTCCACAGGTGATGAACGCCAGTCTCTGAAGGGCCGCAGCGGCAGCGAGGTGCGGAAGGTCCACCTTTCTGCTGGGGAGAAGGAGGAAGAAGAACTTCTCCGCCGGCCGAGGAGCACAGCGCCCTTCCTCGCGACCCGGGGCTCCCCCGTCGGACACCCGCTCCGGCGGGGTGCTGTCCGTGGCAGTGCGACAGAGTGCAAAGGCCGCACGGGCTCCGGGGCCGGGAGCGGCCGCCCCGACCGCCCCTAGGGCGCGCAGCGCTGTGCCCGCCCGCCGAGAGACGTGCCCGCACCGCCCTCCGACGGCGGGGGAGCTGGAAACGCAACAGGTTCTTTTTCTGGCTAGATTTTTGTCTCTCTGTGTGTGAACTGGTTTTGTGTTGGGTTTTTTTGTTTCGTTGGTTTTTTTGTTTTGTTTTGTGTTTTTTCCCCTTTTGTAACTGTCCTGTAACAATAAAAGAGAGAGGAGATCAGAGCCGCAGCCAGGACCAGCGCAGTGCCGTCCGTAAGTATCGCGGCACCCGCCCCCGGCGGCTGCGCCCCCGCCGCCCCGCGGCCTTCCCCCGCTCTCCCCCCGGCCTCCACCGCCCGGCGGTACCCCGGCCCTCCGCGGGCGCGTACCCACCTGCCGCGGGGGCGGCCGGCGTTCAGAACCAGCTTGTGAAGTCCAGCAGCTCCTGCTCCTCGGGGCTGAGCGGGTCGTAGGAGCCCTCGTCGGAGGAGTAGGAGGAAACGGGAGAGCCCGCCATGGAGTTCATGTCGTGGGAGTAGCTGGGCGAGATGGTGGGCGAGAGGACGCCGGCCTGGAAGGCGGCGCTGACGGCGTCATGCTCGTCGAGCAGCTGCTGCAGGGCGCGGATGTACTCGACGGCGGAGCGGAGCGTCTCCACCTTGCTCATCTTCTTGTTGGCGGCGCCGTTGG